>VWZY01008046.1:111507-121751 GCA_013399075.1 Chloroceryle aenea
AGTTTTCAACTGAAAGAGGGGAGATTTAAACTAGATACAAGGAACTAATTTTTTTCAGTGAGGGTGGTGAAATAGTGGCCCAGGTTGCCCAGAGAGGTGGTAGATGCCCCAGCCCTAGAAATATTCAAGGTGAGATTGGACGGGGTTCTGAGCACCCTGACGTAGTGGAGGATGTCCCTGCTCACTGCAGAGGCATTGGACTAGATGACCTTTAAAAGTCCCTTCCAAGCCAAAACATGCTATGATTCTATGATGTTTTACAGGTGCTAACTGCCCTAATTTATTGATTCCCAAACTTAATTTATTTACTTTCTAGTGCCCTCCTTCCAGCTAACTGGACCTAACTGCACTGACATATATTTCCCTTCCCAAGTATTCCACCCATCATTGACTGAACATAAAGCTTTGCTCAAGACACTTAAGGATTTGCACCCAGTTTTTTTCTTTCACTAAAGAATCTGGGTAAATGATGTTGCTTCAGTCACACAGAGCCCATGTAACAGCAGCATTCCAGTTCATAATTTCATAAGCATTTCTTGTTTGCATACTTGTATTTTGGAGGGTTTTAAAAGGTTTGTGTCTCTTTAAAGAAAAAACTTACTGCAGGACCAGTTCACTTAAAAATAAAATGGCATTAATATTTATAGCTGCCCTTTAACAACACAGATTTCATTCTGATCACACGCAATCTCTTCTGAATTTCTTTATAAGACTTTGCTTAAGCTAAACAATTTATGTTTATATCCCAAGGCAAAAGCAAGCATTCAAGAAATTATAATAAACTGAAATAAGTACAAATACATAAACTACATATGGGGGTAAATTACTTTCATTCAGCAGTGGAGAAAATAGCTTTGTGATATAATTTTAACAGATGGAACCTAAAATGCTGGACTGTTTTGCTTTTCTTAGCTGGCTTCTAATGGCCCCATGCTCAAGAGAGGCTCAACTGCTGGCTGAAGGTGTATATTCATGCAGCAGATAGTAGGTGGTCAGGTGTCTGTCTATTCTCTCTTGACAAAATGGAGCGAATCCAGCTTAAGCCTGAAGCAAAAACTTGGAAAAACTAATGAATTGTGAAAGTTCATTAATTCAAATGTTATCTGCTACAGATCAATATTTCTAAACAAAATGATATCTTGACTTCTTGGCTTCCTGCACGGAAAACATATAATAAATACATCCTTTCTTTTCCATCAACACAAACCCCAAATTTTATTCTGAATCGAGTTTAACTGTAATGCTTATGAAATAATCAAGTAACCAAAGCTCCTGATCTCTTAAACTGTGAACAAAAGGAACTAGAGATTAATTATCTGCCACAATTCTTTACATTACTGAGTGTAAAGTTAGATTATTTTAACAAGCAGTTTTATTCTTTTCCAATGGAGTTTATTTCCTTTTTTTTCATAAATCACTTTCACAGAAGTTAACAGGAAAAAATCCACCTACATAAGACTTTCATTTTACAAGACCATTTACTGCCACACTTTGGAATAGTGTGATTCCTTTTCAAAAATATATCCAAGAGAGAAACAATGACCAGCATGTCCAATTAATAAAAGACATCTCTCTATTCAACAATATACTTGGTTGATTTCCTTCTTATAATACTAATCCCAGTTAATACTTGATTTTGATCCAAAATTCTATTACTTTGGTTCTCTTGTGACAAGGAATGAGTCTGTTTGCTTTAAGGAAATATCCACAGGAAGGAATTTCAGAAGGTGATAAACATTCAATCAAGCCAATGTTAAGGGAAAAAAAAAAAAAAAAGTTATTCAACTAATACAGAAACTTAAAAATGTTAAGTTTCTAATAATAACTTTCAAAAGTAAATACAGAGACATCATATATATGCCCTCATTTCCTGGCTAACTGGTTTACAATCTTTTAGACTTGCTCCCCTTAAACTGCTGCATTATTCTCTTAGGGAACTCACAATTCAGTTTGTTGCTAAGACAAGAGTTTCTAAAAACCAAGCTGCTCCTAAAGAACAGGGTTTCTAAGACAGAAGAGGTCTTCAGCATTTTGCTGCTACTCAAAGCTCTAAGAACAAGGCTGGGGACATTAAACCACTATCTAAAAGATGTGTAGATGTGTCACTTGGGGACATGGTTTAGTGGTAGATTTGTCTGTGCTGGGTTAATGGCTGGGTTCGATCCTAAAGGTCTTTTTCAACTGAAAGGATTCTGTGATTCTGTTCTGTGATTCAGAAGGAATAGTGAGCAGTATCCAGACGACACATTCACAAAAGCTCCTTTTTTACTGAAAAGAAATGTCATTTCATTTAGAAGAACATACATTCCTTCCAAGACAATGCTTTTGAAGATGTTAGCTGTATCTTGCCATTTCTTGCAAAATACAAAACAGGAAAGCCAACAGCAAAATAGTAAAAAGGATTTTAAGTTTTGTTTTAAAGCTGGGTAATTTTTTCCATACTGCAGAAGGGTTGTATTCAAGTCACTTTGCCTTTTGTAGAACTTCAAGTCTCAAACGTATCAGAAATGCTGATTTCTGTGGTCTAAATCCATGCCTAAGTTATTTTGACTCACATACTCTCTTTACTGCTTGCAGTGTCTGTGAGGCACATCCAGTATCCATTCAAGCAGAAGAGCAATTTAGTATCTTGTGTTATCAGAAATTCTGTATGTAGAAAAAACTATCTTCTATAGTGGCTGTATATTTAAAAGCATCGTATTTGTTCATTTAGGCCTCTTAAGGACTTGGCTTACATAGGTTAGGGGATTATATGATTCTATTTCTAACTTCAGCTCGGGCATAACACATATTGCCTTAACACCTCCTGAGATTTAGCATATGCAGAAATAATGAGTGACANCCATGCCTTATTTTCCTTCACTGTCACATTCCTCTAAAGATGAGTTACAACGAACACCAATGCCCAGGTAGACTTTGTAGTTTAACTCCTCTTAAAATCAGTCTAGAACAGAGATCAGTGGCAGAGATTTCATACAGACACAGATTCAATGACCCTTTATGTGACAGACAGAAGCGTATAGACAAATTTGTTCTCTCTGATGTAATAAGATAGGAAAACTTTGGAGATAAGTCAATGCAGGTATCTCCTTGTGAGTCTAGAAAAGGTGATTATTATATTTTGTAATCTGAAATGCTTTTAGCCAGACACTGAATGTTACCCCTATTCCAAAGGTTCATTGCAGGAGCAATCAGTATTTGTCTAATGCTTTCAGAACAGTGAAGTTGGGGAAAAAAAAAAAAAGCTGTTCAGCACTCATTCTACTTGCCTTCCTATATTCACAGCATCTCAGTTTGTGATGGCCTAGAAATTATAAAATTTAATCCTGAGATGCTATTTAAAGCATGTTATAATGAAAGAAGATTTAACAGCCTTTATATCAGCATAGAGGTTAATATTGTCACCACCTTTTTATAAATGAAAAGCCATCTATCCTAGTCTAATTCAATATACACAATCGAAATCAATGAGAGTTCTATATAAAGAGCAAGGGTAGAGAATGATGCAAAATGTCAAGAGCTTCTATTTATAGGTACTGAAAATGTAACAGAAAAGAAGAAAAAAAGAGAAAAAGTCATGTTTGAAAGGAACCAATTCTTTTGAAGTAAAAAATATTATTTTACTGTATAAACATAACTGNCCAGTATTTCTTCACAAACAGCTAAGCTTTTATTGAAATTTTACATATTTTTCCAAGTTCACTCTCATCCTTCACTTCCTAAGTAAAAATTTTCATCCTCTTGAAATTTTCGGCATTCAAGAATCATGTTTTGCAAGAATATCATAGATTNCTCATTCTACTTGCCTTCCTATATTCACAGCATCTCAGTTTGTGATGGCCTAGAAATTATAAAATTTAATCCTGAGATGCTATTTAAAGCATGTTATAATGAAAGAAGATTTAACAGCCTTTATATCAGCATAGAGGTTAATATTGTCACCACCTTTTTATAAATGAAAAGCCATCTATCCTAGTCTAATTCAATATACACAATCGAAATCAATGAGAGTTCTATATAAAGAGCAAGGGTAGAGAATGATGCAAAATGTCAAGAGCTTCTATTTATAGGTACTGAAAATGTAACAGAAAAGAAGAAAAAAAAGAGAAAAAGTCATGTTTGAAAGGAACCAATTCTTTTGAAGTAAAAAATATTATTTTACTGTATAAACATAACTGTGCAAAAGCAGAACTCTCTTCAAAGTCTTAGGCACTGTCCTTCAGACAAATTTTTCTGAATGTTTAGAATTTGAAATGGATCCCATTTCATTTAGCCTTCCATAGAACATTGACTAGGAATTCCATAAGTTGATACTTTAGGAAAGAGCAGAGAGTTGAACTAAAGCTGAGTAACATGTATTGTTATTTGTGCTTCTGTAGCAATATCCGAGTTAAAGCATTCTCTAAAACACTTCTTAATGATTACTTAAGTAGCTTTCCATTAGTAGGTACATTTCTTAGGGGCAGCAAAATATCCTGTCCATCCTCATGGGACAAATTTTATCTTCTCACTTGATTTGGGGATTCTGATTTAGCTAAAATTACACCTTTCTAATTGAACTCTAGCCTAGTTTGCTACAGCACCAGTTCATTACTATTTATTACGTGAATTAATCTGTGCTACAAAAAAAATACTTTAAAAGTAGAAAAGACCAGGCTCTTACAGAAAGTTGATTATTGTGTGACTAATAAACTAGAAAATTTATATCATAAACAATCATTGAGAAATGAAAGTTTAGAAGTATCAGAAGATACTAGAAGTTTTACCTTACCAGTTGAAGTCAGAAAAGACAAGTAACAGATGCCAGCTTATTTTAATACACTTAGAACAGAGAAAACTGTATCCCCAAAGGCTACTATACTATTTGTACTATCTTTTCATTGCCTCTAAAAATCTGTTATATTTTTCTTAGATAGATAAAACCAACAAACTTTCAGATTTATGATTGTGACTCTACTATTTTATATTTGCTGCTGGGGATATACTGCAAATTCTTCACAGACTTTCAAATTCTTTACAAGTATTCAGGGTCAGATTCTACAAAACAAAAATATATTGATTCACCCAAAACATTAAATTATTTTCTCAACATTTTATTTTTTTAATACACTTTGGCCAGCTGAGCCCTAGGAACCACAGAATAACTCTTTGAAGGCTTTGTGAAGAGCTAATGTAAACACAGACACGTGATCTAAACCAAAACTATTATGCTTTCCTTTTTCTCTTTCCAGAAAATACCTCCCTCTTGCTCTACGACTTAGGCCATATTATCTTCTTACAGAAGAAAGCAAAAGATACTATGGTGGCAATTTGACTTGCATGAAAAACACCCCCTGAGTCTTCCTTCCTGGCTTGTAAGAGAAAATCACTACCGTGAAGAAAACATCTTATTGATATATTCAGGAACTAAATTTTCTTTTCTTCAAGGTCTTTAAAATTCAGCAGATATGGGAGAAAACCTGCATTCTAGACACAGCACCTCTGGCCAAGTACAGACAAGAGTTAAGCTTTCCTTTTCTGACTAAGTTTCAAAACCTAATTAGAAGCCAATTTCAGGCCTATGCACAGAAGTCAATGAACTTCTATAGGGTGTAATGTGGATTCAGGGCTGCCTGCAGAAGTGGATGACTTTTAATGGTCCTTTGCTGTCATTGGTTGGTGGGACTCCATTAATTTTAATTGTCCTCTGTGACACTCATGTTCCAGCTGGTGACAGCAGCAGAGCAATTTACCGAATGCATCTAAAGGTTTTCTGAACAAAAATCCCAAACTGTGCTGCTGCGGGGGGGGGATCATCACCTAGGCTAAATACCTTCAGAGTCCTAAAACAACCATTCTTAGCCTCATTCTCTTCCCCACTCAGAGACAGGTGTGACATGGGCTGAAACCTCTGGAAAGTCACCTGCGTGATGTGTCAGTAACACACCAACGTAAAGTATAACTAATGCAAATCTGTAACTTGCAACCCTGCCTCTCTCCAGCCCTTCACCCTAACCAACCCCTCCACCTCAAACCCCTCATGTGTACCAAGGATTCAAGGCCCAGCTGTGATATGATGCATCTAACTTTGGCTGCAATTACTGATAAAAGTTGTATTATTGATCACTAGCAGCTCGAGGACTCGAGAAAGTAAATGTCAGTATAGAAAGGTATAAAATCCTAAAGAAGAAGAAGAATAAAATAAATTATTTAATTATTTTTTTAAAAAGAGAAAGGCTGGTTGGTCTGGGTGAGAAATGCTGGGGCACCAGTGTCAACCGCATCAGCATTAGTGGTGGAGGGCTGACATGGAGCAGCCATGAAGACACCTCCCAGGAAGCTGCAGGAACCAGCCAATCGTCCCCGAACTGCTGCCTGCCTGGACTCATAAGCATGGTGAGCATGCTAATTCTCAGCCTAAGAGTCATTAGGCCCTACCTATCTGTTGTACATCAGGCAAGAATTTATTGCTTTACTCTTTCAAGTCACATATACCCCATTTACACCTTGTTAAAGAAGCCCATACAAATTGACCCATAACAACCTGCACTATCGTTTGGCTGGGTGAACAAAACTTGGCTGATACCAACTTGGAATAACGTTCGTATGCTTGGATTTGGCAAAGGAAAACACATTCAGGAGTTTTATCTATAACATCATCACCTTCGCTTAAATATTTGTGCCTGTAAACTGGCTGGCACAGATTACAATGTAGGACTGCTCTTGAATTTAGGATGCTGACCTATGATGGTTTATATTTGCTGTGAAGAATGTGTTCTATTATCTATAGCTGGCTCAGACACTGCATTTCATCCTAGCAGGTTATAGACTGGCCACATACAATATACACTTTCCTGTCTTCTGGCTTCAGCAGTGCCTGGGCATGAAGCCACCAAGTCTCGGGAATATACAACACTGTCTCTGTTTACTCAGTGGTTCACTTTGTTACCCAGTGACACCACCCCCTCTACTTACTCCCCTCCCACCCCAAGAAGGGGAATCAGGAAAAAGAAAAGAGACCTGTGGGTTGAAATGGAAATAGATTTAATAATAATAAAAACCCCTCCTAATATTAATACTAATATAGAGTACACAGAGTTATATTCAGCCCATGTAGTGGTCGTGAGCTGCACAGTCTCAGCAGTGAATGCTGGATATCAAGCACTGTGAGCATCACAGCTTCACCAAAAGCACAATGGTCACAGGAGAGTTGACCTCAGGAACAGAATGATGGGTGAAACCCTCCAGGGATGGCAGCCATCAGGAGCAGAGGCCATCCCCAGCAAGCCTCCCAGTTTATAGTGAGTATGACATTTACGATATGGAACACTGCCATGGGTCAGCTGCCTTGGCTTCTGCTCCTCCTGGCTTTAGCATCTGGCTAACTCAAAACTGCTAAAGACCTGAATTGCTAAGAGACCCAAGTACTGTGGCTGGACACAAATGAAAACAAAGCATCTTATCAACTTTTTTTCTCACTGAATCAGGTGCTGCAGTCTCCTCAAAAATGCAGCTTTCCTGAATAAAAAACTGATTCCACCCTTCTATCCCAGCGAAAACAGGACAAACACTCAAGACAGCAAGGAACATACTCAGAAATACAAGAAACTGAACATATACCAGATCCCTAAACTGTATGGTCACAAAAAACAAAGTCTGTATTCTCATCTAGAAGACTGAAAATGCTTAGGTCTAGGACAACAAGGGAACGTAGAAAGCAGTGGGAGAAAGGATCAGCACCAAACTTTCTGTTTCTTGAATAGAATGGATATTGTATGTAGGTATATAAACTGCTTAAAGAAATGTTCATCAGAACAAGTCTGATGCAAGTCTGGAATGATCTTTGGGATATAAGAAAGAATAGACTTGTCACCAGTTTTGATTCCAAACACTGTCTGCATGTTTTCACTCATGCTTCTACTGGACCCTAAAACCAACAGAAAAACATTAAAATATATTAACAAGTCTAACACCTTTTTCTTGCACAGTTTTGAGATCATTTAATGAATGATGCACAAGTTCACACAGCATGCTCTGGTGCTCATGGTGTGAGGTCCTCTTAGCTCTTTCAGGTTTCTGAGCAAAGTGTTCACGAGCCAGATGGTGGAGCCCCTAGCTGGACTCTTCTTGTACATGGTTATCAACACAAGGAATGTTTCAGTAAAACTGAAAAATGTCACATTTTTAAGAGTAGTCTGAATGAGATTTTAAGAAGAGACTTTTTTTTAGATTAAGACAATCCGTTCTATGAAACACTGAAATACCCTTTCTTATATAAACACAAGTTTGAGCTTGTCCATTTTAGTTACACTTTTAGTTAATGCAAGAGAGAGTAAACTATCAACCTAAACAAGGTAAACTGGCAGCAAGTCACAAAATTTTCTTTTTAAAATCCGATATTAGATTCATTTATATCAACATCTTGTCAAGTTTAATTCATGACAATGAGCTTCTGACACACCCTTTCTAACCTGTCATCTGTAGTTCTTCCATATACAAACTTGTACCACATGCTATAACACACTTGTAATAAAGAAAAATTGCTGTGGTCAGTTAGAGGCAAAACAAACCCATAAATTACAGAACAAAAGTCGGCATGACATGAACATGATAGATCATACTTCTGCATTTGTTGCATTTTCTGGGAGCTTACACAGGTCTCTTTTTTATTTAATTATCGCAAGAGGTAATAAAGTTAAAGACATGCCAGTGGGGAACAGGTCATTGCTGAGTTGTTAACTTCTTAATACAATCCACTGCTCTTTTAATCACTCAGCAACTAAATTAATTAGCTGCTGAAGGTTAGAATTTTCTTCCCAAAACCTAACCATAGTATATAATTTATTTTTTAAATTCCACATTAAAAATATATTCATTTCAATTCATATCATTGTATTAAAAAAATATTCAGTTATCTTGTGAACACTTGACTGTAATGCATCCTGAAAGGATGAAGTATCAGGTGCATGATAAACATAATTTTCTCCTTAAAGACACAAAATCTGTCAACTTGTCAGTATCTGTGAAGTCTCTCAAATTACACTTTGTAACATGAAATTTTTGTTACAAATGTCCAAGTGCTTCCAAGCCATAACTGAAGAGTCTTATTTGTCTTGTATAAAAAGGAACTTATTCCAATGCTACCAGCATCCTGGAGTTAACTTGTACTCAAAATGATTATATCTATAAATTGCCTTAAAATAAATGGGAATAAGCTGCCTCACATTTACAGCAGGGTCAGAGCATACAGGTTTCGGGTCGGATAAGGCTTGTAGATAAAGCTATACCCAAAGTTGCCCAAATGTCAAGGTTTAGTTTCACAAGATAAATTTCTGCATTAAATTTCTCATTCTCCCATTGCCACTTTTTCCCCACCTTACTGTCATGTTTAACACCTACTTCTCCTTCCTTTGCCTAAGCTCCTACACAAGCATACACAAATATACTTCCATTGCCATAAACTATTTAGTCCATATGTTCAAGACACTTTAAAGAGAAGATAGCAGTTTAAAACAAAATTTGTTACTTAAACTGCATTTCCTTTACCATGCTACTCAACTAAGTTCTTCCATTTTTTCTAATACTGAACTTTATATTATGTATTATTACATGATATGAATGCATAAGGTGCAATACAGTGTACATTTCTAAAAGAGCAACAGTATAATTTGATATATATGCATATATAACTGGGCAAAAGTCAAATAACTGAAACAAAGCTGTGTCGTTGTGAAGATAGACATTAAGTTCTGATTCAGAACCTACCTAGGTTATTACACATATTTAACTACACATAAAAGTTAACAGCTGGGTTCAAGTCCACTAGAGGCCCAAGGATCACAAAGAAGTCAACATTTCATGTGACATTTCACGTTACAAGTTTGTGAGTCCTTGGTCTTTTATCCACTGCTAAAACCACTGATAGAAGTGAAGTAAGTTTTCCCTGAGCTGCATCTTGTCTAGATGAGAAATGTATTAGGAAATACCAAGTTTCTCTTATTAACACAGAGGTAAATGTAGGCATCATCTAAACAAATAACTTTTTACAGAAAAATAAAGATAATTTTATGAAGTCTCAAGTGGGATTTTCTAACCTTCCCATTAAATCTGTTTTAAATGTAAATTCTGGGCTGAATCTGAGATTTGTTTAAAAAATGTCTACTCTTAGCTTTTTACAGAATTAGCTTTAGAGAACAGATGGACATTTGAATATCTTCTTAAAAATGAGTATTTGTGTAAAACTATAGGTAGGAGGGGAACGGGGG
>VWZY01008046.1:121930-162475 GCA_013399075.1 Chloroceryle aenea
GGGGGCAAGGCATTACATTTAGAGAAAATATCCAACAGGAAGGGAAAAACCAATCCAAAAGTGTGACTGGAAAATTTTCAGGCTACTTTTTAAGGATTAACAAGCTGTCTAAAATTGAAGATATCACCAAGCATATGAGTAAAGCTCATCTTTGCAAACACACTGGAAGATACGCAGAGATGTGCAGTCTGCCTTGCCAGTTCCTCAAGATTTAGTTTACATTACCCCCCATCCTAAATTCTAGACATACCGTAAACATGTTATTAAATA
Source organism: Chloroceryle aenea (assembly GCA_013399075.1). NCBI lineage: Eukaryota > Metazoa > Chordata > Aves > Coraciiformes > Cerylidae > Chloroceryle > Chloroceryle aenea. The sequence goes on from VWZY01008046.1 coordinate 122,201, forward strand.
GTCTCAGATGTTAATATTTATTAGCAGTTTTCTTTATTGTGGTTAATTTTGGAATTTAGGTGCTAGATCCCATTTTTTCATTTTTTTGTATTCTTGAACTTTTGGGGAGGTGATTTCTATAAAAGAACAATTTGTAATGACTTAGAAAAATCATACCAAGAATATAATGTTTTTTTTTTTAAATCTGAATTATGCTTATGTACAAAATTATAATGGATTAAATACTGTTCCAGAAATGTGTTGTATTAGGAGCAAGATCATTAGGACAATGCAGATTGGAATCGCATAAAATACGGAGCTCAAATCTTTACAACAAAATGAATTTCTTCCCTCTTTGTTGCACAACGCAATTATCTCACATTCACTATGTGCTTTCTTTTCCCCTTTTCTTTATCTTTGTATTTGTATCTGCCTTTGTAAGCTAAAGAATGAACAGTTCTCACACAATGAAAATTGAAGCATTTTCAAAGAGATTAAGCATGAACTAGGGAAAAAGAACATATAAAGCCAGTTACTTTTGGCCTTATTCAATGCAGGCTTAAAGCAAGACTCCGCTGACTAACACATTGCATCGCTGAAGGTCAGCAAGATCTAATGTCTGAGTGCACCGAGAAACAAATGAAACCATTCATTGTAAGCTGCCATGAACAAATGATAGCAAATACATCAAATGGGAATAATGGAAAACCATGCAGAATGAGCAAAGTTATCTTCAGAAATAAAGCACAGTTGCAACTTTTACCTCTTATACCTCTAACCACCATCACTTCTATGTACTGTGCATCTCTGTTCATAACTAAATTATCATCCAAATGTATTATTCACTACTTACTCCTATAATTTCTCTTGATGCTTCTAAAATTGGTGAACGATATTCCATGTATTAGTTATTCTAACAAAGTGCACTTCATCCAGCTGGGATAAAGTTAATTTTCTTCATTGCAGCGTGACAGTGCTGTGGTTTGGATTCGTGGCCGCACTGATAACACAGCAATGTTTTGAGCTGTTGCTGAGCAGTGCTTGAAAAGCATCAAGGCTTTCTCTTTTTCCCCACTTTGAGACTCCCCCCCTCCACTATGGGATGGCAAGTTGGGAGGGAAAACAGCCAGGACAGATGACCCAAATTAGCCAAAGGGATATTCTATACCATGCCACATAATGCTGCAAACAGCATTGGCATAAAGGAAGAAGGGAAAGCAGGGGTTGCCTCCCAGAGCAGCTGATGCTTGGCTGGGCATCAGTCTGCTTGTGGAAGTTGGCAATTGATTTCTTTTGCATTATTACTTGTTTGTTTGGGTTTCGTCCCCTTCCCCCTGCCACTTTCCTCCATCTATTACTTTTTTTTATCCAAGTCAATGAATTTTATCACTTTTGGTTTTCTTATTCTCTCCCCCATCCTGCTGGGTGGGGGAAGTAATCAAGCAGCTGTGGGGGTACTTAGCTGTTGGTTGGGCCAATTCACCACACAAGACTTATCTAAACCATAGAATCATAGAATGACAAGGGCTGGAAGGGACCTCGAAAGATCATCCAGTCCAACCCCCCTGCCAGAGCAGGATCTCCTACACTAGATCACACAGTAACGTATCCAGGCGGGTAGATTTAAATTTAAGTAATATTTATATCTTTAGTATAAAATGTCAGAACTCTTAGAAGAGAGCCTTATGCTACTTTAGAGAGTCCACAGTGACATGCTCTACTATTTAAGATTGCTCTTATTATATTCTATTTGCAGAGCAGGGCTGAAAATCAAACACAACTGTGCAATACAAATTTCCATGTAAACAAAAGGATTGTGCTTTTCATATCTGAGAAGGAATATTAGTAACTTGAATGCAAAACCATTTCTTAAGTACTCTGTCATCCAAGAGCATATCAGGCCTCCTTGTTCTCAACAATACGACACATTCTATGGACAAGATAATCCTGATCTCTTTAAACCATCAGTGAATGGCATTTGCTGTTTGGTAACTGTCACAAAATTGAAGTTTACGATAACCAGATGAATATCAGATGGTATTTTTGTGTTTCATTGCTGTGGGTGTTTTTTTCTACCCTACTATTTCTTCTGACATTATAGTTATTCTTGTACATTAGATTTAGAAAACACAGACAAAACTGGAGTATCAGGAGAAACACAGGTTTCATCCCCACACATCTGGAATGCCTGCGCTATTTGGAATTGCATATGGCACGGGAGGTCTGCAAAAGTGAACCTGATACACCAGGTTACATATTACTACAAGGAACAAAATGCTTCTGAAGAAAAAGACAAAAAGAAATAAATTGTATTGAATGACTGAAACACATTAATAACAATATAAATTGGCTAACAAAAATACAAGAAGTGGAAATTATTTGTAATTTCCAAAAAAAACAAAACCAAGCCAAACAACCAGTCAGGCAAGGTATCATTTCAACACCAGTAAAACAGTAAATATCAATATTTAAACGAAAACAAAATTCTCAGTAATTGACATATATCTAAAGCTCACGCCCCCTTATATCCATGTCAATGGCAATTCTTCACCTATCAGTACGATTCTCTCCCCATTTACTTGTCTATACATTTTTAATTAAGAAAAAAAAAAAAAGAAAAGCAGATACAAAGGTCACTTTGATGGGAAGGAGGGGGGACACTGGAGGTTAGAATTTATTTTCCAAAAGAGTGTGAACTACTTGTCTTGAAACTTAATTCAGCTTAACCAAAAGACTACTATACACTGCTGCTTTTACTTTATGAAATTAAACTCCTTAAGTCTATTTAAAGCTCTTACTTTTATCCTTATTTGTATAAAGAAATATAATGATATCAATTCCTTAAATGCTTTAACTATCAGTTTCAATATCCTGTTATTAGGCATTTGATCCCACAACAAAATATCATTCCTAATTAAATGACCTATTTCTCTACAAAATTATGGGGAAGGTTATGATCTGTATAAACATGTGGTTTGCACAGGAGAAACCTAAACCAAATTATTGTACAAGAAGCTACCAGACCATACCTACATAAAAAAGACACAGAAGAGCTGATCTTTTTCATTAACCCAGTTCCCCTATGCATTAGGGAACTTTCAGGGGAGGTTGATTTGTACTTAGGTCTCGCCTGCACTAATTTACTTCCTGAAGTGCTGCTTTGGGGCAGGATATATATAGTGCAGGCTATGCTACAAAAAGCAATGGGCAACTCCTGCTTCAATCTAATAAAAGTGACCTGAGCATGCTCAATAAATAAAGCTTTTCCAAGGTAAAAATGGAAGAGATTTTAAGTGTGAAACTGCAGGACTGAAGTCCTCCTGCACAACAGGAAACAAGAAAATTCACACAAAGAGCAAAAAGAGGTGGCAAGAATAACAGTTTTGGATGAGGAACCTAAGTCTGCTTTGGATACCTGAGGTAACTTGGTTATGTGGCCTCCAGACTAACTTAATTAACAGATACTTTCTGGTAACAAATGCTAGGTTATCTGACAAATGGCTGATGCCCATAAATGCAAAGGGTTAGTGATAGGTGCATGAATCCAGTAACCTAAGAAACAAAACCAGAGAGCACTGAACTGGCTACTCACAGGAAAATGATTCTAAGCTTGCCCCTGGTAAGGGCCATGGGGCTATCGGGTTACAGGACTTACTGTGGGGAAAGAGAATCTGGGGATGAAGCAGAAAGAATATTTCGTGGAAAGGACTAAAGTCATGGAAAGAGAGGGGTCAAGACAGATCTGGAGGGGCAGAAGTGGGGAAACAGAAAAGGAGAAGAGAGGCTTGTCACATGTAAAGAGGTTGTTAGTCAGCACGCTCGCCTGACTGAGCCCTGCACTGTACCACAGCCCCATCTCCTTATTAAAGCCTACCTTGTGTGTGGGTGTGCTCTCAGCTCTGAGTGTGCGAGCTGAGGGAGCCAGTCAACTTTTGAGGTGGACTAGCCTGCAAGCCCAGTACGAGGTCTAAGTTCCAGCAACTGAAGTGGGACCGTGAATGTCAAGGGCTCATAGATCCAAGTGCTTCAAGTGAGGGATACAGGGGGTCTAGGGGTCATCGACTGCATAGGCTGAGAGTCTAAGACCAGGCGCAAGAAAGAGTTGTAAGGTGTGTGTGAGCTGCTGGAACAGGAGAGATGAAGCCCTCAACAACTGGCTTCACTAACAACATAAATGAAAATGGGATTGGGACAGAAGATCACCTATACAGAAAAACAACAAGGAAATGTTAAGTGGAAGCAAAACAGGGTGTTTAAATCATTTGTTGAGAAATGCACCAGTATGGGTGTTCACGATGGTGAAGTTATTCCGGTTATGCTGTGGTGCTACTCACTTAGGCTAGAGAGAAAAACCACAAGCAATGGCAATTATCTGTGTCTTGCTAAAAATTAAATTTAAATAAATATGTGTCTAATCACATTTCTAGGTAATCAAATTCCTCCCTATATGAAAAATACTCTGTTATATTCAATTTCAGAAGTTAGTTTTCTATGCTTACATTTCTTGTGTCTTCAATAATCTTTAATCATCCTGCTTGCAAACTAACTAATGTTTCTGCTCTGGAACTCCCTCTTTCATCAAGGACCTTGGTAGAAAATGTGTATTCTACAAGTGTTGGGTCTTTCAAAGGAAAATTTCAGTTTTCATAAATATTTGTAATTTAAAATCAGAAAACTGTTCAAAACTACATAGGAACATCCATCCTTCAAGTCAAACTATACTGAAGCCAAAGCTAAGGACTCTTCCATCCCTTTCAGTCCAGAACTAGCCGGGGGAGGAGATACAGATCCCACAGCTTACAAATTTGACTAAGAGGGCAATACCTTCAGAGAGCACAAGACCCACAACCTAGAGGAACAACCTAGAAGTCCTGGAAAGCCTAGATGCCAGGTCTACAGTCTATGCAGGAATTCCTGGAAAAAAAAAAGAGAGAGGGACACAAAAGCCTGTTTACAAGGTTGAAATGAAACATTTTTTTCTCTAATTAAAATCTTAGAATCTCTTCTGCAGAAAATGCCAGCTGCTCCTTCCATTAGAGATTATTTTTTTTCCCCATTAATTTTTGAGTTGGACTACTGAACAGCATTTTTCATTTCTAATCTGGGGAAATATGTCTGTTTCTGGAAGAGATGATGCTTTCTGATATAGACTGAAACATAAAATCAGATTGCAGAACTGCAATTGCAGATTTGTAAATCTGAAAGATTTTCCCCTTCTCTGTACATCTTACAGTTTAAAAAAATACATTAAGTACACATATTCCTATCTGTGAAACTGTCTGGTGACTGGTCCATGCAACTGATGTTATTCCTCTGCTTTGGGTACCTGCTACAGTTTCTTTCCCTCCTCTCTCCCTTGACCTGATGGAAATATGTGGTCTTAGTATGAAAAGCTTAATATCTGGGCATTTATGTCTTGTTATGGGAACAGCTGCAAATACACAGACTGAAAAAAGATTTATTTTTTTTTCCCAGTGGCTAAAGCAGAAGTGCACTGTGTACTTCCATCTGTCACTGACATGAAATGTGACCTTTATAGATATAGTTTCTTCATCTGTAAAACGAAAATTATATTAACCTACTGTACAGCAGAACATTAACTTAATTAACATTTTGGGGAAAGAAAGCTTAGAAATAGAAAGATGAAAAGCACTTACAAGATAAAGTAATATTCCTGCTACAAATCAAAGGACATTTGGGATGAACATATTAAACCAGCTGTTTCTAACATCAAGATTCATGTAGAAAAGAGATACCAAATTCCTACTGATAATTCCAATCCCTTGTTAAAAACATGTGAAGAAGGTTACTTGCATTTTTGGCACTCATACTTCCATAATTATATCCTGAATAATCCTGAAGATTTGGAGTAGCTGTACAGTCAGATAAACTTATAAATAAGAAAAGAACAAAACTTCATTCAGAAGTAGACTTTGCATTTATGACTTTCTAACACTTTCCACTATCATAAATACAGAGGTCATGAAATTGCAACGTCTTAGGTCAGGAAAAAAGTGTCAGTTAGGAAGTGGAAATGCTAATAAAAAGGAACAGAAACATGAATCAAACCTGCTAAAATAACAAAATCCCATTTAAAACATCTGTAACCATTTCTGGACAAGCTCTAAAAGATTACTTCCACTTGGAGAAATGCCATTCCATTCTTATCAATGCAGAGTTTGTACATTCATTTGACCTACATAAACGTAAATGCTAAAGGGTGATCCCTAAGTCTCTAACAGATATTATTTCCATTATTTCCATTATAAGAGTCTATTATTATTGACATTTATTTCCCATGAAAATCAAAATAAGTCATGTTTATTTTACTATTTAAGCTATGCAAAACCCTAAAGCTTATAATTAAATATTGTGATGAATATGCCTTTTCCAACTTTTTGTTTTATAAACTTTCAGCCCTTTAAACACAAAATAATAGAAGTAAACCACAAGAAAAATGTTAAGAAACAAATTCAGCATATATTTTCCATTTCATGCATTTACTTCAAAGAGTAAATGTAGTAAAGGCAGCAATAAAAATAAATAGTGACAATCTAAAAACCTGAAAATCTAATAGCTACCATGCTGTGCTCCCCTGAAGTGTACAGTTTGACTCAGCCTTCCCGAGATGTTTCCTTTCTCAGGTATGCAATATCAAGCTGAGATGCCACTGGAAGGCTCTTCATAAGAAATGAAGTTGAATTAATTTAATCCAATGATTAAAATAATAAAAATAGTGACAGATGAATGTAATGCTAATGCAACTGTTATTTGCATTCCAAAGAAGAGCATCTTGAACCCATGTGTTTTCGTTCTTTAAGTCTTGCTTCTCTCACTATAACCTTCATTTTCCTTTTGTTAATGTCTCCTTTTATTCCTACTTCTTAAATGCCACCACCATTGGTCATCTTTTGAATTTTAAAGGGTAAGCCTTTCTCTCACTGTATGTTTACAGATATTAAACCAACGGTTTCACAAAGAACAAAAGTGTCCTGGTCTTCTGCTTCATAAAATAGAACGAATTATGATTAAGTACCTTGTTCTATCCCTGCCTTGGACAGTAGTTCAGATTTTTAATATACCAATAGCCACATGGTATATAGCAAGTATACATGCTTGTGTATTTGTACATACTATTGGTTGCCCAATGTCTAATGGCAGTAGAAGAATAATTAGCAATTAGAGGAAGAAGGAGCATAAGTTCTTCAACAGACCTCTACGCTACCACAAATTGTTAATACTGAAGTAGTCATTTTATTTCTAGTATTGAACTATCAGGAAACCTGTGCACTGGATTTAGTCATTTGGGCCACGTCATGATGAATGAGGAGGTGACACTGACTGCTTCAGAAGATTAAAGACTAGGTTTCTGGAGATATTTAAACCAACAACTAACTTGAAAGTATTTGGATAATTGTGGAGAATACACACACTCCCCTGGAACTTCTGTCCATCTTCCATGGCATTGCTTGAAAGCTTTCAATCTTTCTACAGGCAATGCTTCTGTATTGTTTGGACTTAATATCTTTAAAGTTGCATATGCCGGTGTTAACATCATCACTGTATCAATGGATTTTCAGCTCTACTGACTTTTAAGCCATACTTGTCTTCTTAGAGATAAACAGAGATCACCAAAGACAAGCACACCCCCAGATATAAAATTAGTATTTTCACACACACACAAATTAGGTAGGATTTGTCTTATTTTACAACTAAATTTCTCAGTTACTTCTCAATATTGTAATAGTACTGTTTATAACAGTCATGTACATTTGCCAGTGCAATACATTCAAATTATTTTCCTCTGAATTTAACTTGAATGACAGCTACTATTTTAATTACTATCTGAATTCAAAGAGGGAAGGGAGGAGGGAAGTGTAAAAATATAAGTCAGCAGCTTTTTGAAGAGGTTTAATAATCAGTTTAAAACTGACAGTTCAAGAGATAGAAAAGCTTATAAATAAAAAATGTTCTTGCACTACCACACAATATATTAATTAATGTAGGCATGAAATAACTAAACCAAATTCATGGAGATATCCTAAGGCAGGCAAAAATTAATATCCAATATCCTTTGATGCTTTTTGTGAAAGTTCAACTATACTTTTTGAGCGGAACTTAAACTAGTGCTCTGATCCTCAAGTAAAATCCAGAAGCCAAAAAGCAGGGCTCGCTGAATTCCTTAACTAACCTTCTCTAACAAGGATCAAATGTTCGTGCTGTCAGACATTCCCTGCCCTCTTATTTCACTGCTCCCTTCCCCTTGTCTCTTCCCCCTGCTAAGCATTAATTAAAAATTCTGAAGGGAAAAACTACCAGGCAATCACAACTGAGATAACCTCACTTCCTCAGATAGTGTTAATTTAATTTGTTAATTTGTTATCTACACACAGCTCTGAATGAGCAAGAATAAGAACAAGGTCTCAATTTATCATACAGTTTCACCAATATCACCATGTTTTCTTTCCTGTAAATCATCACTCCCCCCTTTATAGATTTTTAAACCATTGCTTTGTCAGGATCTGGAATTGATTGCTCTTTTCTGCCCAACCACTGAATTCCTATCAATTAAACAATGACATGAACCAAAACCTCACTCTCCCAACTCTCTTTGGCTTTGACTAGATTTGGAAGTACTCAGCATAAGATGAAAAGTGTTCCCTCTCTCACAGAGGCAACCTCTCAAAGAGGGATTATTGTCTTTGTTAGGTACATTCTTATGACAGTTGCATGTTCAAATAGATAAATGATAACCACATATTTTTCAGAAGTATCTATAGAGGATAATGAGAGTAAATGATGATGAAATTCACATGGACTTATTGCAAAACTATGAACCACTGTTTGGGACAGACATTTCTTCACTTTATTACTTTGACCAATGCTGAGAATCTACAGTTTTATTAGAGTTATTCACCTGTTAACTGATCTCAAGGTAAGGCTTTTCATCACTCCTTCACCAAAATATATAACCCTGTTCAGAAAAAAAAAACAGACAAGAAAACCAACCAAGAACCTATTGGTCTTATATTCAGAAGCATCAGATTGCTACCATTATTTACTTGCAGTTGTGTACAAAACAACCAAGAGAGTGAAGTATGAATCACTATAATCATATAAAGAGGATAATACTTGCAGCAGTAATGAGACATATGATAGGGAACAATAGGAATTGTGATTTTACTTGGGAAAAAATCTAATAAAATAGTCTCTCAGAATTAAATTATAGTCTATTACATAGCACAGAGCTTTTCAAAATTGCAAAACTGCTGTCTTTATTTTATTATTCACCCCGAACTAGCAGCTCTCATAAACTTTCCAAATTCAATTGCTTCTACCCCAGCCCAATTTTCCCATCCAATTTGTAATAATCCAATCACAGCACAGAATGGTTCCCTTGTGAGAATGCAAACCCTTAAGAGAAAAGGCTAGATGTAGTTAAGGTACTTAACAAAGACATCATAGTTTTCTTAAAGAAATAAAATTAATCAACTAGGAAGTCTTACCTTATATGGTCAAATTTTAGTGACAATTTCTATATTGAAATCTTTGAAGTTTGTAGACTTACCATTAATAGACTAGTCATCATAAACAGAAAGTCAAGTCAATATTCTTTTTCAAAACTCCTATCGATTTCTAGTAACCCAGGAGCCTAGACAAATCAGAAACAGCAACACAAAACCAGCCGAGCCACCCAGGGAGGAATACACATGAGAATGGGAACTGCCCCAGTTTGCAAGGAAAAAAAGTTTTCAAGGAGCCTATTGAGACACACAGAAAGGAAGGCTGCAGTTTTCCGAGGCACGCTGCACCTCAACATCCGACAACAAAGAACTTCATCCTCAGGGCTCCCAGTCTGACATATGTGGCCAAGAATGTTCAACCACCACTGCTGCTTTCCCCCCGCACCCCTTCATTCACTAATCCAGTGCACTTGTAGAGTGTGTGGGAGAAGATGCTAGAATTTGCATGAATCACAACTGCCCCTTTTTGAAGCTGGCAGCAGCCAAACTCAGAAGTGTGATGTGGGAGCCAGTCTCATTGTAGCTTCCCTTTCAAACCCAAGGGTTTAGAGTGCCTGGGTATGCAAAGCAGCTGCACGTTCTGCTGGACTCAGAATTCTTCAGGCTGCTCATGAGTCAGACCAGACTGTGGTTCAGCTAAAGAAGGATGAATGAACCTCCAGGAATGGCTAGCAACATGTTCAGCTTTTTTTTTACCTTTTCATACTATGCAGCTGTCTTGAGAGGCAGAGAACATGGAGAGTAGTAACTAAAATAAGAAAAAGCAAAAGACACTGCAGACATCAGAAACTTGACACTATCTTGATTGTACCAGTAGCTTGGCTGGTATCTGATGCAGGCTAAGAAGCTTTCATAGCTCAATTCCAAGAGGAAAAACTAGAGGAAGAAGAGATACTAAATCTTCATAGCTTTAGTTTCTTCTCATCCTGACTCTGCATTCAGAATTGGAATGGCCTTTCACTCAGCCATCAACAAGGACTTTCATTAGGAATTCAATTTAATTTAATTCAATTTAAGCATTTAAGAAAAATGAGTCTTATTATTTGCAGCCTTGTTTGTATGATATAACTACACTTCTTCCTGGACCCAGGTAATACTTGTAATGAGAGCATCTTTCTATTAGTACTTGACCAACTGCTTTTCATCTTCTCACACACCTGTACTATCATCCTCAGGAATGTTCTAACAGAGAATAGGTTGTATAAACAAGGAAGGTCCACTGGACTGAGTCAGTCAGTCCCTAAATTCTTTATAGAATTACTACCAAAAAAAAAAAAAACCAACTCAAGAGAAGTTTAAATTCTTTTTAAAGCATAATTTAATTCCATTTAAAAAATCTTCTGGAGTCTTGAGAAAAATGTAAGAACAGGTCAACTGGGACAAGATAAAAGAAGTCATAAAGTGATAATATGGAAAATACAGACAGTATATGGGTGACAAAAAAATATGCACAATAGTTTGAAGTAGTAGTTCCAATTTGTCTTCTGTCTCTTAAGTGAGTAATTAATATTTCATATTAATGAAATACATGCTACTTTCTGTTACTGAAGTAAATATATTTTGCTGCCTAATAAGCAAACAGTGATCTGTTTAGGATCAGTCAACACTAACTGAATGGTGATATTAAAAAATTCTTTTCTTGTTATTCTGATAGATTTTCGTTTTAGTCTGAAATCCTTCAGACAGAAGGGCGGTTTCAAAACCAAGTGCAAAATTTCACAAGAAATACATATCTTAACCTACTACTGAATTTACCCTAATGCCCTTTAGTCCTTTTATGCCAAAAAATCTCTTTAGTTTTCTAAAAGGCTACATTTAATGGTGCCTATGGACTGACTACAAGATGAACATTGACATCAGAGAAAAAAAAAATCTCAAAAAGAGAATGAAAAAATAAGTGTCTAATTATCCTTAAGTGATTCAAAGGGTAGTGTTCTTGGCTAATTTTCTCATTGGTGCAATCATCAGAATTGTTTGTGATGTAGGGAATGAACGGTCTTTATTATCACAATAAACAAGCAGGAATGAAGGAAACACTTTTCCATTATTCTCACCCTATTCCCATCTAGTTAGAGCAGCATGAAGTTGTGTGAAGCAAAAGCTTTGAATAATCCTTTTTCAGTTACATTTATCTTCTGTGTCTTAGTCTTATTAACAATATTTCATCTAGAATTTCATGATCATCCAAAATTACCTGCTGCATTCCTGACCTGCCTGGAGCTTCCTATGCAGTACATGCAGAGAAGCACCTCAGAACTGTGACCTACATCTCTGTGGGATATGGGATGAGTTGTACCCAAGAGGCAGCTGTTTCTTCTTTTTGATTGCAGATTTGCAAATTAGCTTGAGCTCCTGACTTAGGTGATTTACCTACGACAACTAAATGAAGAGAGCTCAGTGACAAGAACAGAGGATTGAAAATTCAGATCTGTTCGGCCTACTTCTGGACAACCATACATCACTCTGCATCTCCAGGGACAATAAATAGAAATAACAATCTCACATTATGCAAGCAAGACTGTTATGGCAACAAACACCAATGGAATGCCTTAACAAAGAAAATCTTTAGTAGATTCGTATGAACCCAAATATTTTCAGTGATCATATGTATGAATTACATACCATCTAAAATAAAACACTGTCTAAGGATCAAATTCTCATTTTTCTTCCTTTGGAACTGTTCAGTAGCAAGGATTCACAGGCACTTCTCATTGAAATAGAAGGTGCAAACACACGTGGTGTTATTTACACAACCAAACCCCCCACTCTAAAATGGAGAGGGAAGAGAGAGAAAGGAAATAATAAATTTTCCACTTGATATTGAATTATACACACAGAATGATTTTAAAAAAAAATACAGTATTTCAATACAAGAACCTGACTTCCACAGAAGTCATATAAGTCATATACCAAAATAGATAAATTAGGATCAGTTGAATTTTAAAAGCTAAACACCTTTTTGAGGGCCTCCAAACCAGAAATAAAATAGCTCAGAATTCGTATCTCGAAACTGAAAATGCTTATCTCTGGATAATGTCAAATATATTTGTAAGATATGAGCATATATTTTTCAGTTTTACAATTCATTTTTCAGCTGCTGTTCTCCAAATTCACTAATTAACTACATAATTAAACAATTCTAAGGTATTAAAATAAATATCTGAGAATGGAAGGGTTGAAATCAAATGAAAAACAAGTGTTCTGTTACTCATAAAGTCTAAACATCCATGCAAAGGTCTGGGTGCTTGCCCATGCAACTGATACTATGCTACTCATGTGTGAATGAGTATGTTTGGTGTGGGAAGAGCTCTTCAGAATCAGCTCCTAAGGAGCTAGTTGGAAAGAAATAAATGATGAGGCAAATGAGAAACAGGCAACAATGTCAGTCAGCCCTCTGGGTTCAGAGAACTTAACACACATGATGATCCTTAATGGCTTGGTTTCCTTGGCAAAAAAATGAAGTAATTGTTCAAGTCCCCAAGGGATCCATGATTCTCAATGCTTAAAAGCTTTTTAATCTGGATTTGTTGAATTATACACAGATTTGAGGACTTCATAATCTTCAAGCAGGAGGATTAATCAGTTAATACCAAGCATAAAATGTTCCATGAATATATGGAAACGTAAGCATGACAGTTCATGGAGTGTTAAAAAACAAGACCAAACATAACTGTGAGGAAATGCTTTCCATCATTTAAGATAAGTTACCGAATGAACATAAAAAAGAAAATTATATATATAGCTTTGGCATAAGTAACAAGTAATGAAATGGCCACTCATTTAATCAATATGTTCTTGAAAAGTAGGTGCTCTAAAAGCTCAAGTTAAGTGTCCCACGCTATTCCATATCCAAAGGCTCATGCACAATGTCAGAAGCAAAAAATTGCTATATATGATAATACAGCATCCAACCCCAAACTGCTGGATCTGCTCCGTGTAAACTGTTGACTGATGCCACCATGCCATTTGCTGTGCTGCTTAATGAAATAGATGGTGCAGTTCCATGGATGGTAATGGCCTCAACAAATGGTACCAGCAGCACACACGGAGATTTAGGGCCCGGCTGTGTCATTATGCAGTACCCCACAGAAATGGATTCACAGCTAGGAAATGGTTTCACTGCTTAGGAAGTAAGCAGCTGTAGGATCTATTCCATGAAGATATCAGAGTAAGCTCTTTATAAAGCAAACCAGTATGCTATTTTATGGTTTAAAGGAAGATTTATTCCCTGTCTCCAATCTGCCTGATGTATGATGTTAAGAGAGGAAGGAAGGGTTATACAGTTACTGAAAGTGCTTAAAAATAGATCAAATTTTTCAAGACATATAGTTATGACACAAGAAAAGGCCCATTAAGTCAGGAAAAAAAAAAAAAAAGAAATCACCTATTGCTGGGGACTTAGGATCAATCTTTCTGTGTTTGAAACTGAGTGTGCAACCTTCACCCGAGGGGTAAGCAATTTCTTTAACCTCACCTAAGGGACAGCAATTCTGCTTCACTTCCAAATTAGAAAGAACTGTTTTTACTTGTCAACCTGCCATCTTCCTAATGATGACAGCTTACTTTTTCTCTGCCCAGTTCCACAGGCCTGAGTTAAATGATGATCAGAAATGAATGATCTTTGTACTTACCAGTGCAAAGGAAGGATAAGGAATTCTATGATTCATCTTTGACACAGGGATGCTAAAAGAGAAGCAATGCTGGTATCTTTCTCAAGAACATGATGATAACTAGAGGTCACATAAAGACTTGTCCACCCTATAAGAAATATCATTTCAGTCCTCAACCAACTAAAAGAAGACATTCCCCTTATAACTATGAATCATAATGAAAGGGCAAGCTGCGCTTCAAAAGAATTTCACTTTCTCTTAATCTCACTCCTCTGACTGACAACAAGCCCATCAGTTTTGAGCTCCTCACAGACACGCGAACATCACTTTGTCCAGTGTTACTATGTCACATCTTTTCCCCAGCAACTTGTTCAAGAGCTACTTTTGAAGGAAAAGAAATGGCAGAGGGAAAAGAAATGGGAAACATTAACAGTATCTGATCTTGACAGACTTCTGTGTAAGCACTTTTCATTGATCTTTAAGAATGGGAAATAATTATTAACACTGATCTGGCACAGCATTTCTAGTTTCTTCTGCAAAGGTAATTTTAGGTTGAAATTAAGAAAAATTTCAAATTCTGATAGAAGTACATTGATAAACATTATTAACTACAGCAAGGAATTTAACTGGACTTGGGTTTTTTACAGCTCCACCATTTTTCTGTTTTAACAGTTTTATTTTGCCATTTGCAAAGACATGGTATTCCACTTATTTTTTGAATAATTTTTTAACTTAAAATTAATATTGTAAGGCCCTCAAGAAATATCATTAAAGGTTTCAAAGGCAACAGAATCTTGTATAATTTTTATATAGAGTGAATCTTTTAGCAGTATATTCCAACTCTCATGACGATATGTTAATATTTCAAAAATGTTCTTTCTTATTTGATGAATTTCAGGTAATTATCTAAAAATAAGCCTGAGTAAAAAGAGTATTTATTGAATAACATGGTTCCCTGATGCATACAAGTGGATTTACATAATCAAAATCCTGCAGATTTATTCAAATGTTTGTCTCCGTTGTTTATATTCTCCAGTTCTGATGCATTTCCCTCTTAAGATCCATCCATTCATGTTTTTACTTTATATTATAGACATCCATCTGATAAACAGGAAAATTAAGCATACACATCAAAAAGGAAAAAATGTCTAATTTTTCTTCTAATTCAAAACAACAGGAATCTTCCTGTGCTAGGACTGTCTTTAACTGCTATTCATATTCAGAACAAGAATATTGGTTTCTGACAACTGTGTTTTATGTGGGAACATTAATATGAGGTAGACTACTGTTATACCATCACAGAAATCAGTTGGCATCAGTGACAAATAAGTGTTAGGAGGCTTGCCAAAAATACTTGTTGGTTTGGGTTTTTTTTATCTGTGATTAATTATTTGCCAAGTTTTGCAGTGTTTTAAAGCATATAGTATCAGATGGGTCCTTATAGTTAAAAGCAGAACAAAATAATCTGACTGAAGCTCCTTCTGCTAATACAAAGAACATAAATAAGAGCACTATACTTGTTGCGTGATTCAAAATGATGGAGCTGTCTGAAGTGTGGGCCTAGACATTAAACAGATCCTTTTATTCTTAGCTTGACTTTTTACTTCCTCTGATCTGTTGCAATAAACTGTAAGGAGAGAATCAACAGCAGATAGTTCTGTAAAATTAATTTACTTTTTAGCTTATTATGACCTAGAATCTTATTTTTGTATTGTCTCGCCCTCCCCACCCCCCTCCCTGAGTTTGTGCTACCTTGAAAAAAAAAAACAGGATTCTCGCTGAATATCCCACAGTGTGTGGCTACCCTAACAGAAAAATACAAAAGTGATGTTCCAACTGGCTGTAAAGAATTCAGCAGAAACTAAAGAACAGACTATACATTCCCAGGTACAATGTCAGAAACATGTTTTTGTGAATTTACAGATAACTTTTCATAACAAAATTAATATCAGTGTTCTCTGCCCTTAGGTTAATCTCATTTTCCCTTTTTACATTCTTGCAATTTACTCACTCTAGCTCCTAAACACATAAGGAGAAAAATCCTTAATGAAATCCTTAATGTAAGCAAAATAAGTCAACTGTGAACTTTGTGGCCTAGTATGAACTCACATTTGAAACTTTTCATCAATATTATAATTATTTTTTTTTTGCTGCTATCAGATACAATCTCTTGGTATTCTCTCTGCCTTACCCAGACACAAAATTTCTGATGTTACACTACAGCTATGGAGTATACGATACAGAAAATATTGCTTCACAGAATAACATGTCTATCGTCTAGAACAAGTGCAGACTAAATTCTGGGAGTTAAAAACTGGAATTCTGCTTTGGGCTTATATCTAAAATAATAATATTAAGTTATGCATTAGAGTCACAATGCTGTAAAACTTTTAGCATTATATATATAGCTGGATTTGTACATACTAGAGAAAAGTCTAACACCTAAGTTTTGTAAAGAATCTAGATTATATTTTCTAAAGGGAAGAACATATTTATAATATGAAAATGTACAAATACTGAGTATTTAGTACATCTGAAATGTTCTTGTCTTAATGGTAACTAGTATAAACCATTAAACAGGGCTCAAATACTTCATCTAACTATGACATAAGTGGCATAATCCCCTAAGAAGATTTTTCACCCCAGAAGGATAAATTTTAATTGCATTTTTTGTCAGTAAGAAGAGTTATGGAAAACAATTTGTAGTTACAAAACCTCTACAGATTAGTAGGAGAAGATACACATTCCCAAATGCGACTGGTGGACCAGATGCTCTGGAAGTCATGAATGAAAGAATTTAATTTCACAATTAAAAAACATCTAACATATTATATTACTGATTACTATATACATCTGTTCATTAAAAGGGATTGAGATTTCCTTGTTAATATGTTTATTGACAGAATTTTATCTGTTTAAGATTACGTGTGCAAATTTAAACGTTTACTTAAAGATCTAGTAGTGGTTTAAGTGAGTCAAGCACTCAGAACTCCAGATTTTTGATAGGAGGACTAATGCTATTACTATTGCTACTGACTAGTCCTAGTCTTGTTAAGGAGAAAAGACATATTCCACCTTGTTTAGCCAACATAATCTATATTTTACTGATGATGAATAAAAGAGCAAGACGAACTCTGGTGAGCAGAGTGAGAAATTCCTGGACTAATTAAAGAGGAAAAGAGAGATGAAATAATACATACTTCTGGTGAAGAAGTGGCAATCAGTTAAAAAATCATTAACATCCCAGGATAAAAGGAAGAAAAATATGAGGAAATAAGTCAGATTTGCCATAGAATTTCTACACCACTCACAACAAAGTTTCTTTTAACATAATGTCTCATCATTTTAATATTAAGGCAAGTAATTTCATATTATATTAAATTGAATCTCAAGTGTAAAGTCCCAGTTTGATTCCTAGTCTTCTGTCAGCACCCTTACTCTTCTCAGAGCACCCTATCCATGCTAAAATAAAGGCTCTTATGAATGTGTCACCAAATGAAAATTACTTCCATTTTTTGTAGGAAAAATCACATGTTCAGCTATTAAGATGGTTTCTATCAATGTTAGGCCTATCTGCCCACTTTCAAAGTACACCTTGATGACATTAATTCAGAATTATTTCACCTGCAGCCAGGGATAAGCTTAACATAATGGAGCCTTTCTAAAGTCAGGTTGATTAAAGCAGCCCTATGAATGTAAACCAAGCTAAAAATAGGTGCTAAATTTTTTTAATCTCGTTATTGAATAGAAACAAAACATCACAAAACGAAACCAATTTATATTATAGAAATTGGTTTCTCTAGTCTAAAAGATCAAAAGAAATGGCAGGGCTTTTTTTCTTTTTATGGGTGCAGAAGGGAGGAAAAGAGCTGTAACACTTGAAGACTGGTTCGATACAGCTGTGCATTTCACAGAAAGACTGGTGTTAAAAGATTTTGTGCAAACACAGCCTACAGGTTTTAAGATTTGGCTTAGATCCTCTTGAAAAACCTGAAGAGCACCAGATTTAACCCAAAAGAACATTAAGCCTTAATAGTATTGCATGCCTAGGCTCACCCACCCTTGCTGAAAGCAGGATAGATGATTGCTGGTTGTTCTAAAGAGATGACATATCATTGCATGCTTAGAAATGATGCCTGGCAAGTAAACACATCTTTCAGCAGCCAGTGGCACCCTGAGCACAAAACTCCCTGCCCAATTCACAGCATGGTGCCACAAGGATTAAGAGGCATCGCTCCTCTGGAATCTCATGGGTATGGAGAGATACAAAGAGATGCCCAGAACAGGTTTATGGCAGTGACAGCATATTGAGAAACACAAAGATAAAATGCCTCCCAAGGACTGGTCTTTTCTCCCCTGGACTGCTGAAACACCACACAAAAGGATAGAAGCACATATCCCATCTGGCTGCCATTCTCCTTGGATGATCCTATGATTCTGTGACTTGATTAGTGTTCAGACAAAGCTTCCAACATATAGACACACATACAGGATATTTACTGTCACTGAGTCACACTGATGACACATAACAGACATAATCACTATTAGATCCTATGTAAAAAGAACGATAAATTTCTTCTCTCAGTCCTTTGCTACCCCTGTGCTCTAATACACATGCACTGAAGTCGGCCAAGCTCCTTTCATTTCAGTGTGTTAGACTTCTGTATTTATCTGAAAAGGATAGTGACACCATATATGAAACTAGAGCTCAACATGTAACTGTCCTGCATAATTCATAAGCTTCAAGGAGAATACCCACAAAAATCTGCATATAGTAGACAGATATTTCAGAAGCACTTTTAAGTCTTCTAAGACTTAAAAGGGTTGATAACATAAGAGTGTGCCTTGCCATTACTGCAAAGAGATTGTTCAAAGGCCTTTCAGACATAAAATGGCGAAGCTGTTTTTTCTAAAAGCCAGGAAGTGCTTGAAGGCTCCATAATCCTCAAGTAAAAGTAAGAAAACATTGAATCCAAGAGTACAAGTGCATCACACAAAATAACATATATTAGTCAGTCTTAAACCCACATAATCTGTGGGTTTTTTTCACAGGGTTATTTAATTAGTTCTTAGGTTCAGTCCTCTGTGAGAAGACGACGCGTTTCCATTTCTGACAGGACAATTAAAGACAGAATGGCAGAAGGAAGGAAATTTCCACATGTCTAAAGCACTTCAGGCATCCAACCCCTACTAAATGAACATGAATATCGTTCTACAACGACCAGTCATTGTGGTAATTCTGAAACAGTGCATCAGTCTAGGAGATACTTACTACAATTAAAAATGGTTTAAACCCCTCGGAATGAAAATGGGATCTTCCTTTTTTTTTTTTTGGATCTGACTCTAAGCCACCAATATATTCTGTCATTCCAGAGATGGTTTCTCTACAGAAAAATTACAAAGGTTCATGAGGAACCTTCTGTCATAGTACATACTATAATAATTTCAAATCGGTATGACACCTTGTTATTACAGGCACTGAGAATTCAAAAATGCTTTAGACAGGTGAGGCCCTACTACGTGGCCTATGCGTGGCCTCCTAAGCAGAGTTGCAGAGACACAATGTCACAGCTTAGGGTAAGGGTGGCCCCTTAGACCTCTGTTAGCCCCCCTTCTCCCCACAGGTGAGGAGAAAGGGAATAAGGGAGAGAGAGTTAGCCATTAGAAAAGGAAACTAGAACAGCTTTCATGAAAATTAAAATAATAATAATGAAAATGGAATATATAAAAATATATACAAAACCAGTATGGAACCCAACCCCTGATGGCAATTACATCTGCAACACCAACGATCTGTCAGGACAAGGCCCCAGGCACCTACAAACATCAACAACAGGTTGTACAACTCCGATCCCATCCAAGAAGGCAGTGGCTGGTATGTGCAGTCAAAGGCTACAGCATCATTTGCAGATCGAACATGAGAAAGGGCCCCCTGAAATTCCTCCTGAACACCTACCTAGAAGGCCTTAACATGCCATCACAACTCTCTCCTTCTGGATGGACAACCACACTTGACTTCCCACCATGCCTCCTATAAAGTAAGAGGACAAGCATGTGAGTAAACTGTGTGAGCAATCAGGCAAACGTATGTTTGAATTGCTACCTGCTACTAGTAATAATGGTTTGATTTACCTAATAGCTTAATTAATAAAAGGTGTCCCAAGCAGTATCTGTTGTGATTCATGTATCCCCTCTACCTGTTGTTCTGCTAGGGAAAAGAGAGTTTACAACTCTGACAAAGAGCTAGTATGACGGCTGTTTGTAGAGATGAAACCAAAAGAAGCATGATCTTAATAGGCTACAGTTTTCCAGGTCTCCAGTAGAGAAGGTATTAGCCAAGAGCAAAGCTTGAACAGTGTGCTGGCATTCACTGAGCTCCAAGGAAAATGGTCTTGCTGCCAAATGCAATTTTCCCAGCTGCCAGTTAGGCTCGGTAAGTCCAGAGTCCTGTGACCTTGGACAGAAATTAAACCCTTGCAGACAGAAGGGTAGATTTCCATCAGAGAAAAAGCTGAAGAACAGAGGTAAATTAAAAGGATATTATGTTGACAGAAGCCACTTTTGTGGGGCAAACAAAAGCAGAAAAGTAGTTTTTCAGAGTTTTGATTACTTGAATTGAAATAAGCTGCTGACTCAACAGCACTGGCAGCAGATGCATAAGACAGAAAAAGTTTCAGAGTTTGAGAGAGTAAACCACAAAATGTAGCTGCTTATTTTCTATTATTCATCACAGATGGCTGTTGAATTGCCTTAGTGGAGGTAGCAAAGGGCCAACCAAAACCTGCAGCTAAAACATGAACCTATCTTCCCTACTCCTTCCCTTTTTTATCTATCCTGGCCACATATGACTAGCATCAATGACCTGGATGATCCCAGACTCACTCACCTTCTCTGAAAACAAGAACATCATGCATTTAGCTATGTTTTCAAATCTGACCAGTGAAGTGCCTAAAATTTCACAGTTCATTTTTTTCCACTCGCAGCAATAATACATTATTAACCACTGCAGCTGCAAGAAAGGGAATTTACAAGGCAGATCAAGCCAAAGATTTAAAATTTAAACCACTCTATTGCAACACGTGTGCAGCTCCTCTCTTAGCACATTCGTACAAGACAGCATATTAATGTGCAATTAGCCTCACAATAAGAAATCAGATAGGACCTTCTGTCCTGGAGTAATACCCCTGCAACACAAGACTAGTGAGTGCTGGGAGCTGAAACTCCTATTCTAACAAGTACAGCAATGCCAGAAACTATGAGCTGCAATTTTAGCTACAGAAGTTATATTCCTTTATTTCTCATTTAGAAAATGTTTGCCATATATTAAATTGTCAGGTTTAAAAGTCTTCTTCATTTGCTCATCCTACTGTTTACTTCTGCTTCACCACGTCTCTTTTCTGCTTGTCCAGCACTGCCTCAAATGTCTCTCCAGAGCAGAAACAATGTATTGTGAAAGAGAGTGAATCAAGTTAATAGCCGCGCTCACTGCATTTACGATGCATCGGAGTTTTAAGAGGAAAATGCAACTACACAGAAAAAATATTTCTTCTAGCTCTTTTATTTCCCTTTTTCTTTTTTATTTATTTAATTTTTGCTTCCTGGATTGTATGCCTTCATCCACTGAAAAATTTGGGGAATTGTCTTGGGGTAGTAGGAGTTCTATGTCCTTAGCTTACATCAGATGTCTTCCCTAAAGTTGTATATGATAGAAATGAATTCGAGTTATCATCCATTCTGTTTGCATTGATTTGTTCACAACAGACAGGCACTCTAGGAAAAAAAAAATTAAAGGAATTGAGGAATCAATCAGTCACAGAGGCATGAAAATACTTTTTACCCCCTAAATCTTATTTTTGTATTATCATTTTCAGATTACACTGTTTAATATATTGCTTTGTAAGGCAGGAAATTCTTCTTTTGGTCCAAGCTATTTTACTGTGAGCATATTTCAAAGTGAGTATGAGCTGAACCAGAATATGACTTAATCACGAGTGCAACACTTAAGTGCCAACAGGACCTAAATATCTACATTAGATGCATTATCCATGCCCTTTCTTCCTAATTTATATGAAAATGAATAAAAAAATAAAATGCTATGAAAAGCCTACTTCATCTGCAAACACTTTAATTGCCTACTTAAATCACCCAGATGCCCTCAATCAATTGCAGACATCATGACCAGCACATGATAGCGGCTTGGTAGAGCCATCTACTGATTAAAGAGAAGAAAGGAGTAATAGTAAATTATTTCTTTCATCATTGACTTCAGAATAGGCACAAAGCAAATATAAAAGGAATGTATCATTACTGAAAAAAAAAAAGTAATTTTCACTTTGAAATTTCATAACTCCTGCTAAACCTAATAAAAGTTCTGGACAGCTGAAGCGTAACAACAGAATGAATTTTAGATTAATACCTTGGTTCTTTTTTATCTTCAGTCATTTATTTACACAAAGCAGGTCTTGCAGCTAAAAGAAATTTTTACATGCTCTCAAGAATCAGAAAGTTTACACTGTCACAAGGCTCCATGTAAAACGGGAGATAGTCTGGTCTAGTGCTTTTAGGACTTTCTGACTGGTGCTTCAAGCTTTAACAAGAGTTTTCTGTCTCTTGCAAAATTAATGTTTTGATTTTGACGCAGTAGTGCTCTTTTAAAAAGACAAAATAATAGATTAATGAGCAAATAACAATGTGCATTTTCCACAATTTGTAATGCATGTTAAAATACAAATTGCCTATTTCAGATGTTTGATTTTCTAATAACTATTTTTTTTTCTTTTTCTTTTGGCCAGGCTACTGCTGTATGCAAATATACACTCTGGGAAGATAAAGAATACTTTGTGCTTCTGAAACTTTTATTCTCCACATTATTATTCTGTACCACCACCTAAAATGTGAGGAAGAGATCATCTCAGATAAAAGAATTGTAATGGGAGAAAACACACCAACTTACGTCACCATTAAAAGTAAAGAACGCTACAGTAGAGTCCTCATATATGTCATTTACTTCATAAAGTTCATGCAAAATGATGTAATTTTAAAATTACTGGGACAATATCAAACATAACACTATGAATATAATATTGTGAACACACACATCCAGACTAAATGGTTAGGAAATGCAAGAGTTAATATTTCTACAACAGAATTGCCTCGGTCAAGAGCTCTATACTTAGTTTCCCAGCTTGTCTTATTGAAAACTTATTGTTTCATATTTTTTGTTTCACACTTCAGTGAATTGAAAGGAAAAGGCAGAGGAAAAGGGTTCATGTTGATGCCACTACTATTTGACTGAAGACCCTTTCCTATGTAAACAGTGCAGATAGATCTATTTTGCTACCTCTTACTTGGCAACAGGAAAAGTAAATTTTATTTTTTTTTTAAACTCCACCAGGAAGCCTGCAGATAGAGAGTTAAGAAGACCATGGACCTGTAGCACTGCACATTATCTAGAATTTTCTGTAACTCTTCTTGTAAATCTCTCACTGCTCATATTTTAATACAACCAACAAGATTTAGGTACATTTTGCCACATCTGTGCGTAACCAAACAATAGTAGATAAGAGATTCTGAATCACATTGCTTACATAAAAAAAAACCCACTACCCATTCTTTGGATAACCTCACAAATTTGCCAAATAGCTTGGCAAGAAGAAAGTCATTCTTGTGAGCTGGACTTACAAACCTCCAAGATTTTTCAAATCAGAAAGACAGAAAGATACACAGCCAAAAACGACTTGGATTTGGAGTGCATCTCTTGTGTATGTAGAATAGTTTTGGTTCATGATGACCTTGCTGACAAAAGTCTTGGGTTTGGTCTTTCTCAGCCTTGCAAGAGCAGAACTACCCAACATTACTGACTACCAGAGAGGATGCTAAGTACAGAAGAAACTCAAAACTGGCCTGTATTTAAAAAAGCTGTCCTGGTATACATCTAATACTCTACGTAATACAACTTACAATATCTTGCAGTGTCACAGACCCATATGGAGCTACAATTTACTTAATTGAACCTAAATTGGTCTAAGGGGTAGAGAAAATTTACAGTCAAAGCAAACTATTAATTGTGATAGAAATACCTATTGTTTGTAATTAATGTGTGTGACAATTTTAATTTAAAATGCACAGAAACCTAAACTAATTGTTGTTATTTTTATTACACTTGATAAGCATGCCCTATTTCTCATCTTCTGAGCATTAATAAATATTAATAAATATTGGATTAAAGTACAGTTCTAAGGTGCCTCAACTATCTGCTCTTCTATACACAGAGATTAATATGCATTTTATAAAGTGAGATGACATATATGGCTTACAGAACATACTCAAGATACAGTACGTTCAGAAACAAAATGAAAGAGATCTTAATCATCTGCAAGCACTAAATCTTTGACCAGAGAGTCACTTACTTTTCTAAAATGAAGACAAAAATGCATTTGGAGTTCTGAGTAGCATCTGCTGCTCACCTAATATCTTACATTTTCCTCTGCTCTAAGCAATCCATCCAGTATATGAATAATATGCTAAGACACAGAAAACTGTCACCTGCAGTGTGATATGTTAAGTATAAAACACATGTCCATTTATGTTTCTTTTCAGCTTTTGGGACATAAATAGCCATATAATAATGTTACTTTGTACTTTTATTACTACTAAACATAAATTTAAATAATAATTTTAACTTAGAGTTCAGAAATGAAACAGGTTACTAGCTTAAAAAGTTACTGTACTACAGTGTAATATTACTGCATTAAAAATAAACATGAGGCTCTCTCAGTTGAACTAAACTTTTAAAAATTTAAATGCAATAGTCCATTCATTTGGCAGACAGCAAAGCTTCTGTCATATTCGGAAACCTGGACGAAGTGACAGCTTAGTGAATAAATTTTTATATTAAAACTAGATTTTAATATTAGGAAGATAGTACCACTACATCTACTGTTGTAGATAATATTTGGCTGGCGAGCACTATTGGTGTTTCTTCTTTTATATATTCATTTCAATCCCAGCTCTCCTGATGAAATGTAAATCTAGTAGCTGCATTTGTAGTTTTCCAGGAGACAAAAAACCCTGATATTTAACAGTCACACAAATCCGTGCGGTGAGCATCCACCTATCACTTAACTATAGGCTTATTTCAATACTGGCTGTGTAACGTGTAACTCAGTAATGTTTCTTCCTGCTCTTCTGCTCAAAGAAAGGCATTTCATTAGCCTGAACGGGGGAATCTAACAATGCCACGTGTTGGAATACTTCATCATCATTTGGTGCTACAGAAAAGCCTGCTGTTTGTCCTCGCACTCTTCACGCAAGTGTGACTGTTTCTCTCTAGTTAACAAATTTTAGCTTGCATTAAACCTTATCAGTAAACATGGCAGTACTGCAAAATCAGCAATTAAGGCCTCAATAGCTTCCCCCAATTAGAGCTGTTGTGTGCCAAGAGCTACAGCAGAGACAGATTGAGCGACGGCTTTATTAACTCATTCTTTTTGCAGTGGAACAGCCAAGTGCCTCTTTTCTGGCCACATTAAAGTACATATAGTTGTTCTGCAGCAACATACACCTCTGTTTTTGGAAAAACAAAAACAAAACCAAAACCAATACCAAAACAGACCACCCCACAAATCTCCCAAAAGGCTGTGAATTTTTTATGTGGGAGCTTTCACATCTGTATCGAAGTGACTTCTGTCTGTAAGTAAACTGCAATCTCTGCGTTACTATACCTGTTGCTATACAGACAGCACTTCTTTTATTGGTTTCAGTTTTGAACCCTCTAAACCAAGTTGTTTTTCCACCTCAGTTTGTTCCCTCACTCCCTATCACCGCTTTCCCTGATCCCAACAAAGCTGTGTAATACAAGGGAACTTTATTCACATCAGTGACCGTTTCTCCACTGGTTTTGGGGGAGAAGGGAAATGTTACAATTAAGCCTTAGAAAGCCATTTGCATAGAAATGCTAGGCAGAAATAGAGGATACATTCAGATGGAGAGAAATCTTTCAGTGAAAAATAAATATAAATAACATGAGATTTTGAAGGATAGCTTTAACATTTCAGACATTAGAGTGTAAGCTCCTTCAGGCAGGGACCACGATGTTGTTAGGCATTTCTATTCCCCCAGCACAGGTCGACAATGATTAATTTGCACTGCAGCACTAGAAATCATGAACAATTATAAGCTTTGGTCTTCCCAAGTGCTGCATATCTTCAGCACCTTTTTTATTTACATGCAGTTAAAGACACAGGCCTACAAGAAACCATATTGTGAAAGTCAGATTTTCTTCAGCAGGAGAATACACATTTAAGTCTAAATGTTAGAAAATGTCATTCACTGCATCTGTCAGGATAACCAGAATACAATATTAACAGGGATTCACGTAACAATATTAACAGGGATTCACGTAACAGAGTGCTTTTAATTTAATCATTAATATTTCAGACTGAGTTTGAAACAGAAGAAAAAATAAGAAACCAAGATGCCTATGTAATATAATTTATATTTCATGAACCTTAATTGCTGTAACTAGGGCACAGGGATTAAAGGCCTATGCCTAAAGGCATCTGGTCCTGAGGACAAAATATTACACAAGCATTTCAATTCTTGATTTCAGAAAATAAGCTTTTTAACCCTCCTGATTCTGAAGAAAAGCTGAAACGTGAAATCTGAACAAATCCCATTTACACGGAATGCATTCTTAAGATTACTTCTCTACCTAGAAAAAGAATTTTGAAAATGAGGAACTGCTCTATTCTGTTTAATTTTAATAGTTTTTTTCTGGAACTGATAGAACTTTACTTTATGAAATTGCTGTAACAATTGATTGAATGAAACTTGGACAAAATATTCACTGCTATGGTGAGCCCTGTGGCTGGCATGTAACACCTGCAAACACATGCATTTTCCGAGATGTCTGCACAACCAAGGGCAGATTTGGCCCTCTTTAGCAGAGGTCTTTCCTCTGTAACTGTGTATAAATTCACTGCAAGTGTAACTTACTGAAGAAACACTGCTGATGATTAAAAAATTAAGAAACTCCTGGTAATTATGTATTGCTAGTTGAGTTTCTTCCATTTTCACTATCTCAGTCATGATGATCCCAACAGCTATGCAGGCAGCTATGCTTTGCTTTATAGCTCTCTAAAGTTGACTTCAAAGAGCAGCAAGTAACATTCCCCATTTCAAATCCCTTGGTTTACCTCACTGCATCTATTGTACATTCGGCTTAGCCGTGAGCACCGGCGAGAGCGCAGCTGTGGCACTGCTCTGGGTTAGCTCAGGCCAACGAAAATCAATGTCATTTACAGCTTTTTACATTCTCCTAGACTGAAAAGCCTGACATATACCGAAGGAGGCTGTATTTCTTCACAAGCTTTTCTACTGACAAGTAGATATTTAGTCCATTAGCTCAACCTTTTTTAATTAGTACAAGTAAATCAATTAAGTATATTAAGAAGTGTATCTATTTGTTTAAATGAGAACAGGTATTTACTCTTTCCAGTAATTTCCAGATAACAGAAAGGAAAAGTGTTCATTTTGCTATCAGAAGATCAGCTATTTATCTAGAGGCTGGTCTAGAAAGTGTTTCAGGAAAGACAAAGGTGGAGGAAAAAAAAAATAAGTTCTGAAGAATCAAGCAAGAGGCATCACCTCACTACAATTTTAAACGGTTTTGTTCAGACTGCAGTGGAGGAGAAATTCACCTTGAATAGTTTTAGGAGAAATTACTATAAGCCACAGAATAACATTGTACAGGATCACAGCAGAAACAACTGATTTGTTTGTCAGGGCAGGAAAAAGAATAATACAGGCAAAAAATTGTTTTCTGATTCTGGAAAATACACTTCCAAAAACATTTTGAAATGTATTTAACCTCTGAGTTCTCTAAGGACATAAACTGCATTACGGCATGATCGTGTCAAAATAATGTGTCAAAATCATGTCAAAAATATTTACAAATAACATTTACTTTTCTATTTTCTCCTTCAGTTCAAAAGCTCCCAAAGCAATACATCTCAACACCGTAGGTATGTAATTGTATAAAAGCTGTGTGAGTAACATTTATCCTCAAATAAGTACAGTATGAGGCCCATCAGTATAAATATTCCTCTCGCTGCCCGTAAATCTCACCTAATTCTATTCCACAGCTTCTCCATGGATTCCTCCTTTGTCGCATTGCACAGCTTCAGTTTTTGAAGCACCTCAGATGCTTAACTCCCATGGTTGAACCAATGTTCTCTCAACCAGCTTCTAAGCCGGGGTCATTAGCTACAGCTCTCTCTCACGATTTGTAAGCATTGTTTTCATCCCAAATTATTAGGAAGTGTTTGAAAATAATAATCTCTAATAATCTACAGTTACTCAGAGTTAACTGTTCAAAATAACCTGAGTCTTCTGAAATGGTAGCAACTCAGCAACATCCTATTTAGTCTCTGGGTCTTGGGCAAGTCCTGTACCGTGCAATGGCTTTTATGAGAGAAACAGAGCCTTTGCATTAACATATCTGCTCTACCTTTAAAAAAACACAGTCCTCTGCTTTACTAAAGTCTGGGATCATAAAAATAATTCCATTCCTGTTCTTCCTACAGTGACATCAGAATAGAGCAGTCTGCTTCCTCTCTTTTCCCCTTTATTCCTTCTGCTGTATTTTTAGTATTTATATATTTAATATATCTCCACCATTAATGGGAATAACTGCTGTCAGAAATCCTGTGCCAACAGGGAAAGATAGATCTTAGAATTTTTTACTCTGAAGGGGGTAAATCATAGAACATAGAAATATCTGGGTTGGAAGGGGCCTCTAGAGGTCATCTAGTCCAACCCCCCTGCTGAGAGCAGGGAAATCTTCAACTAGAGAAGGTTGCTCAGAGCTTTGTCAAACCCCACCTGAAATGTCTCTAGGGATGGGGCCTCGACCACCTCCCTGGGCAACCTGTTCCAGTGCTCCACCACTCTCCTGGTAAGGAATTTCCTCCTTATTTCTAATCTAAATCCACTCCTTTCTAATTTAAAACCATTACCCCTCGTCCTTTCACTCCAGGCCTTTGTCAACAGGCCCTCTCCAGTCTGTTTGTCAGCTCCCCTCAGGTACAGGCAGGTGGCTGTTAGGTATCCCCAGAGCTTTCTCTTCTCCAGGCTGAACAATCCCAGCTCCCTCAGCCTGTCCTGACAGGAGAGGTGCTCCAGCCCTCTGATCATCTTTGTGGCCTCCTCTGGCCCCGCTCCACCATGTCCCTGTCCTTCCTGAGCTGAGGGCTCCAGAGCTGGACGCAGTATTCCAGCTGAGGTCTGACCAGAGCAGAGTAGAGCAGTAGAATCACCTCTCTCGATCTGCTGGCCACACTTCTTTTGCTGGAGGCCAGGATGTGACTGGCCTTCTGGGCTGCAAGCACACACTGGTTGCTCATGTCCAGCTTCTCATCTACCAGCACCCCCAAGTCCTTTTCTGCAGGGCTGCTCTCTATTGCCTCTTCCCCAAGCTTGTATTGATAGTGGGGATTGTTCTGGGGCAGGTGCAAGACCCTGCACTTGCTCTTGTTGAACCTCATGAGGTTCCCCTGAGCCCACCTCTCCAGCTTGTCCAGGTCCCTCTGGATGACATCACATCCCTCTGGTGTATCGACAGCACCACTCTGCTTGGTGTCATCTACAAACCTGCTGATGGTGCACTCAATCCTGCTATGTCATTGCTAAAAATGTTAAACAAGACAGGCCCCAGTACAGACCCCTGAGAGACATCACTTGTCACTGCTCTCCATCTGGACTTTGAGCCATTGACCACTACCCTCTGGATGCAGCCATCCAAATCACCCTTTCAGTAATTTATACCAGCTAAAACAGACGTGCAGATCATGATTTGCCACTGAGAAACTTTTTGCCTGTAGCATCTTTTCCTGAAAGAAAGTGTTTGCTCTGATGACTTGCCATATGTACCTACACAGGAACCTACCTAAAAACGTACCTACGCAAAATAGCGAGGAACAATAATAAAAGGAACAATCACACCAGAAACAGCTGATCTAGTTCACCTACATGTTTGCATTTACAGCAAAAAGTAGGATATTTGCCCATTCTTAACATTTCCCTTTCTCTTATTCTTCTTTAGGATAGGTCTACATTAAGGTTTTCATTATTAAAAAACCCTAAAACTCAGGATTATTCAATGATTGAAAAGAATGTTTGCGGACATATCGTGTAGGTAGATTTCCTCAAAAAACAACCCATTTTGTCATCTCCACACTCAGCAAGTGGACTCAACTGATTCATTCTGTAAGCTGCAGAAAGTCCCACAGACCTTCCTCTATGGGACCATGCAGATACATTCTCCCTGTGCTGAGATCCAAGATATTAATGGGTAAAATGCACAACTTAAGGCTGGGTATTAGTATTACTAATTATTAGTATTAATATTACTTGACAGAAAGCTTCACATAGGCCTGAACAGTAAAGGTTTTCCAAATGGTTTTATGGAAGAATAAGCCATTTATAGAACCCAGAGGTGAGAAACTTGATGTCTTCTCAAAATCTAACCAGTGATGCACTGCACTAGGAATGGAAAAAGATGTTGTAGTAACATCTCTAACCCTTCTCCCTCCCCCCCTTAAAATAAGGTTGTCGCACTGTGTGACATTCATTGACAAATAAGGCTCATTTCTGCATGTCTCTGGTCAGAAATTTGTATCCACAATGGACCACCAGTAACCCTGGCCATTGGGAAAGAGTCTCAGGGACTACTTCCAACTTTCAGAATTGTTCTGCCAGTTAAGATATGAAAAATTTTACCCTTAACACTTTCAATATCAAGGTTTTAAAGTGAAACCATTGAAGATTTCAGATTATGTTACAATTCTGTCTCAAGGCAAAATAGACACAAGATCTATCAATGTTATCAGCTTCAGAGTTCTTGGACTCCTCTTAGTGACACCTCTTTCTAAGTTGAAAATTGATGAGCAATCATTTCTATCAGTAAAATCTGGGAGGAAAAATGCAAAGTATTTACTTACTTTATATATAAAACCCCAAAATAACTCAGATACCTGAACAAATCCTGACTGTGAAGAGACATTTTATAGAAGAATTCAATGAAATGCATTTTCCAACCAAAGTTATTAGACTTCATATAACAGTAAAATAGTGATTCTGCCTAAGCAGGGGGCTTGGAATAGATGACCTCCAGAGGTCCCTTCCAACCTCAACCATTCTGTGTTTCTGTGATTCATACTATTAAAAATAAATTCTGAATTACTGCAGTGTTTTCTATACTGCAGTAGCACTTACCACTTTTGACCATCATCGCTGCTAGCCCACCTACATATCTCAATGAAAATTTATCAAGAGTTTACGGTTGAAGAAGGCAAAATAAAGAATTGGTGGACAAAAAGAGATTATACTCATTTTACAGACAGAATAGTTAAGCTCAGAAAGTCTTTTTCCCATTTACACTAACAGCATTCCTCAGTATCGTGGCAGTATAAGGGGCCTTAATGCAGCTTTAAATTTAATTTATGTAGTGTACAGTGGGCTTAGTATAACTGAGAATAAGGATGGAATGAATCAAAGTGCCCAAGATTACAAATTACATCTCTAAAAAAGACTAAAATTTAACTCTCTTCATCTATAGTCCAACATGTAAGCACAAAGATTTCTTGTCTTCTAGAAAGAGGTTATTTCATTAATACTGCAAAAAGCTCCACAAAACTTACTGTAGTTTAAGATATAAGAACTACAGGAAAAAAAAAACACAATAAAATATATGTTAATTTACTATCCTTCTCATTACTGCTATTGGAAATTAACCAATTATCCTTCAAGCTTTGTTGTTAAGATGTTGCTGTTCTATTATATATAAATATATATATATGTACACATAAATGCTTTGCCCTTGAAAGGCAACAGAGAATTGTATTTCTCCTCACTGAAAAATCTCTGTCTTTCTGTATTTCTGTCTTTACAGGAGATCAGTAAGTCTCAGTCTTTTTAGGACTATTGGTAACAGTCTACATGGATGGAGCTTTTTAACTCTGAGAATACCAATACCAAGCATCAAATTCTGTACTGCATACAGGGCTACAGCTTGATATAGTCTCAGTGCCTTTGATATTCAGAAGTCAAAAATTTTAGTCTCAGATATGAAACCTAAGCCATCCCAGGTGATGGGTCTCAGCCTATGTCAGACAACAGCTAAACAGTGTGCAACTTAAAAGCAACAATCAGCAATAGAAGAGCTGAAAACATGATCATTGTAGTATTTGGCCTTGCAAAATTGATGGAGAAGGTGATGTTGATTGAGAATGTTATCACATGAGAAGCTGAGGACCTTCAATGCCTGTTACAGAAGCCAGAGAGATGTGAATGTATTTAGAAACTGAAACGACCGTGTACAGAGCAGCTCTAGCTTGCCTTCATTATGCCAAAAAAACCCTGCTCTTTTTCTGTTCTCATATGGAAACCACACACCCTGCTGAGATATTCACAGAAGCAGTTTAAAAGCACAGTTTCAAGAAGAAAAATAATTATAATTCAGAAAAAGTATTACAATTCTAACTGCATCAACAAAAATTACTTTCATCAGGAAAACAATTTCATTTGAAACTACCTTATTATTATCATACTAATCTGGAGATTAATAATTTAATATATCAACCTCCATTAAAATGGTAGTTTTCTCCATTCTTCGTTAAGCCTCATGTATTTTTTCACATTCTCTCATCCTATTTGACTAGAAATTACAGCTGCTATATCAAGTATATACTTTAATAAAGACTGCATTCTCTAAAAGTTGTTTATTATCATTGCTTTTAATTTTTGTTCTTATTTAGCAAATATCAGTTATATCTTTCACAAGAATGCCTAAAGGCCAGCCACAAGCGGTCTCCTTTTTTCAGGTACTATAGAAAACCACTAATTATGATTACTCCTTCAGAAAAACTAAGGATTCATGTATTCTTCTCTCTTTGCAGGAAAAAAAGTAAGTTTGCATGAGAAAAGAAAATACAGCAATTCACTCCAAGGGCAAGGGACCCTGGAGCAACACTGCGTGAAACAAAATGTCAGGGAGGAAGAACAGAGAGTAGTAGAAGCATCATCATCTTCCTGTTCAAAAATTCTTCCAGTTTGGTTCTACAGTAGTGAAAAACTTTTTATATTAAGCTTTGCTTTTCATTCTTTTTGCCTTCCTCCAGTAGGTAGGCCGTAACTTTTTTCCCAGATTTAGTCAATGCCTTGTGTTTCTAATTCCTTACTGACACCTTAATAAACACAACCTCCCCAAAGTTCAGTCCAGATAACTGGAGATGACAAGGACCAGTTTGGCAACTTAACAAGAGAGAAAGAAGATCAATCTTTTAAAAGACTTATACACACTCATTAATTATCTTCCTAATTTATGTGTATCTGAAGTAAAGAGTAATTCCTCTGAGGCTCCATTTGCAAGGTCTCGTAACCTCTCACTATGATGGCACTGCCGTGTTTCACACAGTACGGCTGTTAAAATGCTGCAAAATCTGGAAGAGTTATTTTGTGCATCTCATCACTGTCTTACAGACTGCATTCGTTTTTTTCCTTAATTTCTAAGCAGACTTCAATATTAACATTCATCTTCAAAATTCTTCTCAGCTCTCCAAGTCTCTGCCTACCCTACTCAGGAAGAGTGATCCTGGAGTCTTATACTGGCTGAAAAATGTCACTACTTGGAAGGCTCTTGACTTGTGCCAGGTTTTCAGTTCCAGTGGGTTACTTGCTGCGCTAAAGAATCACACACATTTTCTCCTCAGACATGGTGAGGAGACATGCTCTCTAGAAGTTTGCAATTTTGTCCTGCTGTATACAAACTGCCTTCACAAAATGGAAAGGTTTCCTCCTTTTTCTTTGTTGACATTAATAAAGAAATCTCACAGCGATTCAAGCTGAACTATGTATTTTATCTGGGAAAAAAATAACTACATAATGATCAATTACAATAATACAGTATCTTTTTGAATCTCAGAGCCACACTGCAAATGGAAAAGATTAAAAACCCAAAATGCAGCACATCTACAATTATTATTTTAACAGAACTGAAAGGCTGCAGTATACAGAAAAATACGCACATTTGTTTCATAAACACATTGTTAATTTAAAGAACAGTGATGGATATAATTAAGCATCTATACATACTATTTTTCACCTTCAACAAATTTTACTTGCCTGCTAAGACTGTACAGGAGTATATTCATTACATCACAACATTTGTGAAAAGCTGTTCAACTAGTAGATCTTTTACACAACCTAAAATAAAAGACAAACTTTCTGGGGTGCTGTAGACACAAATCCCTTATTTGTATTCAAAAAAGAAACAACAGCATTTCATAATGGGCTTTCTTTTTTTGAATTTTCTCATTAGGACCTATCTAAAATGTATTCTTTATGCATAGTCATATATAAAAATATATAACTAACAACTGATTCACATATGCTGTTGCCTGAATATGTTGTTGCCAAGCAACTGCTATAAAGCATTTTGCACTGCTTGCAAAAATCTGAATGAATGATTCGAAGAGAGATTATTTCTAAAAAAACTAGGAAGAAAACTCACTACTGGAATGACAGGAATAATTCCTTGTGCATTTCAAGGATTCACAGAGAGTGCTCCTTCCATAATTACTGACTTGAGAAAGGAAACTCCTTTGAGTAGGATTTGAAGGGCATTTTATAGCAAGGAAATTCATGTTCTATGCATGCGGCTAATGTTCCTGCCTGGACTCTGAACCAAAGCCACCGAAGTTAATGGGTTCCTTTAAACTCACTTCAGGGTCTTCTCATCAGGTCTTTAATGTCCATCATAGGACAAAAAGGACAGACTCATAAAGAAAAAAAACAGAAGGCCATCACCTTACAGGAGATACAAAGAAACTCTCAATAAAATTTTACCATCTCACAATATGCAAGTGGAAGAGATCAAGTTTACAAACGCTTCTTTGTGTAATCTTCATAGAGCTGAGATGTAATCTCAGTGAGGCTAATGATATTACACACAAGAGTGAAAACAGAAGCATCTGTAATCCACTGACAACATGGATGTGCTATGTTGTCTGCAAGAGAGAAACTATTTGTCCCTTTAAATGAGTGCCAGCCATTACAAAATTAGTTAGACCTTTGGCTATCAGACCTCTTGAGAACTAAGAGGTGGAAAAGCACATCAAGAAAAGCAACTGGGACACACAGCAACTCCCAAGTGCATACCACAAGCCTGACTCAACAATTTCTTTAAAAATAAAGTTTAGGATAAAAATGTTCCTTTTTGTCCTTGTTTACACCAGCTGCAATGTATTTCTTTCCATTTCCTGCACAATATTCTTAATCAATAAGAACCAGTCAAAAGCTCAAAATGACTGCTCTATCCTTGATGACCAAATTAGAAACCCATCTATTTTCCATTTAATTCTTCCAATTCATTCATGTAACTGTATCAAGAAGTACTGAAAGCAGGAATCATTGGTATCTTAAATGATACTTTTAGAATTAAGTAGTAAATGTGACTAGCTATTTAATGGATTACACTGTAATCCTTTTAATTCCATATCTCAGATTGTCTTGAACTCGCATGAAAAAGGAACTCCTCTACATGGAAGGAATCCGACATCTAAATCCTGTCAGTCTGGAGCTTTATAAAAAATAAGTTTATTGTGGATAGGAAGTAAGTTTTGATAGTTTTATTGGAATTATTTTCATGCCCTGAGAAGCAATTCATAGCTTAGGTCATCTGTCAGGGTGCAGTGATAAATGGCAAACTTGGTGCCTTCAAATTAGCTGAGCAGATTTTCCATGAAGAATACTAAATAATGTATGGAAAGGATCTCCATTTCCAGGCTACACCATTCGCTTGGCCTTTTTCATTTGTTTGTTTCTTAGAACAGGCTCCGAGACAACTCGGAGGAACAGAAGAACCTTTACTCTGCCCTCTGTATTCATCACGACCAGCTTGCAAAGCCACTGCCATCAATCAGTGTAATCCCAAACTCAGATCCTTCTGTGGATCCCTTTGCTTTCCTCACCCTGAATATATACACAGTATCAATTAAGTGTTAGGATTTGGTAAAATGGGTACTGCACTATCTCAAGAGGAACCAAGCTGCAATCAAAGGTTCGTATCCATAGCACTGTTAGTGCTGAGTGAGTGAAGACAGAGTTAACAGCAGAAGGAGAGATGTTATGTTCATTTCCAGAAAAGGTACCTGTAATGAGCTAATCGTATGGTTAAAAATAGGAGATTTTATATGGTAAAGCTTTTCATTTGGTGACTAAGAGCAAGCTGTTATTTATTGTTCAATCAAGACTGACTGGCAGGTACAATTTTCTCTTTGGATAGCAGTATTAGAGTATAAACTGAACCACTCTGGAAATAATTCTACTCAGTATGTGGAAACACCTAAAAATCAGTATTCATTCCCCAACTAAGTGAAAAATTCCATTAGATAGGATTCTTTTGTTCTGTGGCCAAGCTGTGTCAAAATAAATAAATACATAAATTACATCAATAAATAAATAAACCACAAGACAAAAACAAGCAAACAGATTATGACTTCAAAGGTTGATAAGGGTCAAAGCAAGGCTATCAACGAGACACAATGCTCATTTTTAATTAGACTTCCTAATGTGACATCAAATTGTTTTTCTTCTTAGAAACTGCTCTTCAACATGGCATGAAATCCTCGCAGCTTCGTTTATTAGGAGGCAACAAAGGGATTCCAATCCACTACAAGGAAGTTTCAACCTATGAGCACAGCCGGTGCAGTATAAAATTGTGTCGTATGAATTTTAATGTGGCACAAGTATGAAAGATTCCAAAAGAACAAAGGCAGCACAGTCCTGTTCCATGCTACACAAATGACCTATTCTGATCTGAACAGCACACCACATTACAATCAAATTTATCTCAAAGGAGGGTCACACAGGTCAAATGTAATGGCTGCAAGAATGAGGTATTTCCTTTATGTAGTATTAGAGAAAAGCAAAATATCAAACAATGCAGGAATGCCAGAGCACTGAGAATAAAGACATATTCAGGCTGCAGAAAACCAGATTTTTAAAGGATGCATTAATAACAGTTATGCTCACTGACTAGAGTTGCGAAGTTTCAAAGATACTTGTGATACCTCAGCAAAGATGTTGTGTATACATGTGACATCGTCTACTGCATAGGCTTTGTTATGTATTTAAAATTCAAGGCACCATAGAAATATTGTTAAGCATGAGCTGTATATAAAAAAGTGAGGAGATAGGCTAAGTGGTCTAACAGGCTGGATGTCTCTTTGTGGCCTGATATCTCCATGGCAGAAACCATGACATTCCCAGTGGAGGCAGATGTCAGATTCCCGTAACCGAGAGGCTAGCAAAACTTCTCATTTTGGTAAATTATCTGAGCCTGCATCAAAAGAAGCTACTTTGACAACATACAGATATCAGCACAATGAGGTTCTATTTGAAACTACTGGACTGCCAGAAAATATACAGAAGTCCATTAAGATGCAGATCCAATGGTATGATGATTGATGATTACGGTGAAAAGGCGGCAGGAAGTCGTGATGATCGGGTAGCACCAAACAAAAAGTAAGGGCAAATTCTTTGTGTGTTTCTTGCCATGTATTTCACCAAGACTTGGGCCTCATCTTTGACTTAAATAACCTTTCTGTACAGAATCACTTATTGATGGCAATATAGCTCCACGGCCTGACCATGCAGTTAAGAACGGACACCTGTCCGTCCACTGTGACTGGAGATGGCACTCACGCATACAATTAATCCCCTTTGCAGGTATGTGGAGAGTAGGTAGCCAAGGTAACAAGTTCTTAAAGCAAGGTATAGGCACAACTCAGAGCTAAACATGTTATAGCTCATTAATGAAAAAGATAATTTAAAAAAAAAATCATACAGAGTTTCTATTTTCCAAAGTCTTAAATCAGTAAAAGGAGGCAATCAGCAGAAGACTTACAACTTGGGGTTTTGAAAGTGAAATTCTTGGAAAACTGAGTTCTACCAGAAAGTTCATCCCAAGTCAAAAGTTGTCATTGTTTTGGTTTTTTACTGAAATAAAATATGCTATCTGATTCTGCTCTGCAGAATTATGTCACCGAGTTTTACCTGAGACTTCGTAGGCTGCATTGTACTGAAGTATCCTCCTTTTGATTCCCAGCCAGAAGCCCCTCAGTCACAAAACAAGACAGAATAAAACCTGCACTGTAATGAGTTGGCTACCAGTCTAAAGGTTAGAACTAGTTTTAATGCCCAAGTCTAGCACTAAAATTGGTATCGGTCACCTCAGCTCTCTATCAATCTACTTTCCTGATTCAGGAGACTTCCAAATACTCAAAGAACGTAGACCATTATGACCAAAAAAAATAGAAAAAATAATAAATCATTTCCTGTGTATAGGAATGAACCATAACCATCAAGAGATACAGGTCTATTTACATATTTCAAAATTATCTTAGTCTTTACTTCCAGAACCCATAGCTCTCTTTCCCTTCTTTCAATCTTTTTTGGAAGTTAAAAATATTCACTTGTTAACAGCTAATTATATCCCTAAAATCTGATGCATTCGCCTACATTTTGACAGCTCTACTGTAATTCATTAAGGTTTGGACTTGGAGATAGGCGTAGGGGAGAAAAATACAAACCTTTAATGTTTCACTTGGTGAATAAAAATTGCATTAATTTAGAAATTCAGTCACAAGAATCCAATTAGCTATGGATATATACACACATATTCATACCTTTCAACCATCACACTCATTTGAATTTCGATGCTATTTTTCATAATATATAATCCATTTTACATTGTACTTAATAGATTTATTCAGATGTGCATCCCCATATGTCATATTTAAGCTTATACTACCACCTGCCTGAGGCTGTGTAGTCTGAATTGTCATCCCCACACACCTCTTCAGTGGAAAATCCTCCAGATACTGTATGAACTGTTTCACTTCTGCTTAGTGAAGAAGTACAATAACCATTCAGACCATGAATAATACCCACTCCAAGAAAATGCAGTTACATACATTAACAACACCCCCCCCCAAAACAATCAGATTGTCATAACATGAAAATAGTCAAGCTACTTGAGATATAATGCAGTGAAACATCCCTGTCTCTATAATTTCATTTTCACAAGTCAGCAAGTATCAGCCAAGATTACTGTAATATGAACTCTACATTTTTTGCATATATGTCATACCCATAGGTGTAACAGTATTCTCATATATGGAGATATGCAAATACCTCACTTCACACTTATAGGACTCTGAGATACCTTCAGATACAGATTTGCAAATCAAATAGATTAACTCTGCCTCCAACTACCAACATCAAGGCGAGGTGATAACACCATCTCACTGCTTTATGTTGGGCCCATCTAATAACACTGCTGAGCTGGGGAAAAGCTGATGAGCAAAGGTTAAGCAGAGGACTACCAGAAACAAACTGAGGCTTAGAAATTGCTTCTTCAGATAGACTAGTGCTTGACTGATGTACAGAGTGACTCCGGGGTTGCAAAATCATTCATAAAAGCATCCATTCTCTTTGGATTTACACCATCTCTCAAACATTTGGAGTTGGTGCTATTAAGGATTTGGACCATACTCTTCTGTACTCTCTTAAAATTAACAACCCTTCCGAGGTAGCAAAATGCTCCAAAGGTCAATTTATGATTAGTCTCCCACCATCCTGCACACTGTGTCTGCAAGCAAACCACAGCATCTGGGGGAAAGGGAGGAGGTGGAGATAAATACTAGCACTGTGATAAGCTCGCAGAGCACGACTCGGAGGAGGACAGATTTCACATGGTCCCTCCTCTGTTAGGTTTCAAGGAAGCAGGGAGAGGCAGCCCACCTTTCTGGAGGTGAGTGCAGGGAGGGAACTTGCACTTTCTTGCACACCTAGAGGAAAAACCAAGGGAGGACCCAAAGAAGAACCGCAGTTCGCTTACAAGCCCCAGACAGTCTCAAACCCAAAGAGACTCCCATCTTTGGGATTATTGGCAACATCAGCAGCTGCACAAACCAGCAGAGGCCTTGGAGCTTCCAGCTCCCCTGAGCCTTCTAGTTCTCACACGCAAAAAGCATAGAACACCTAAAACAAGGAGCCCCAGGACTCTCTGAAGTTTAGGAAATCCTGGACCCGCACACACT
>VWZY01008046.1:163181-184213 GCA_013399075.1 Chloroceryle aenea
CGGGGGCCGCCTGGGCTTGTGGCCCCGGGGGTGGGGTGTGCGTCTCCTGAGAGCGGTGCGGGGAGAAACCCCTTCGTCGCCCCCGGTGGTGACGCAGAGCTGGGGACAGATGCTTTCCTCGGCCTTGGTGGTTTCACCCACTTTTCTCCAGGCTGTCAGATCGTTGTGGCCGCGGCATCCCCCGCTCGGGTGGCAGATCCCTTCGGAAACCCGGCCCAGGAGGTCATCTTTCTGCGTGTGGATTCAGGAAGCCGCGCAGTCGCCCACCACCAAACACTGCGATGTTGTGTCAATACAACTAACTCTGTGAAACAAACAGCTAAACTACAAAAGTAGTTAACAAAATAACCCCAAAACCCGCACAAGTCCGTCTGAACTTGAAAAACGAGGTGCCACACATGGGCATTCTGTGCTTTCTGACAAGATGACCGCGTCTTTAATCACTTACAGTGCTCCTTGGGGTGACTCTAGCAAAAAAAAAAATAGAATGACTTCTGAGAAAACCAGACAATGTTTAGAACAGGTCAGAAATACACATAGAAATAAATAAACAAATAGGAATTGCTTGTGTTTTATATGCAAAACAGGGATAGACAAGAATTAACCTAACCACCTTGAAAGCCAAAACCTCCAAATATATGGGATCGACAAGAGAATTACCCTTGTTCTATAAAATTGTACTTCATAAACACTTTCAGTGAAAAAACTTCGATTTTTATGATAAGCTTAATAAAAGCTTCATAAGCTTTTTTTCCTAGATACCTACTCTCTACTGCATCATTGCCCTGAAGTTTTATGAATCAGGAATATGCAGCACGGAGTGTGCTATAGACTGGGGCAGTGAAGGATATTTCTATAAGGTTTGTCAGATTTATTTCAGATCTTAAAAATCGATAGACAATATTGTTAGCAAATGGATTATGAAGCTTGTTATAACTTAGCTGTTTTTGCGTATCCAACCTTCAGCAAATTGGACTTTCTCCATAAAATTCTTTTGAACTTACATACAGAGATTAATCTTGCAGCAAATAGGAAAGATACAATCTAGGAAATTGATTACAGCGCTTGGGTGATGGAATTATAAGGAAAAGCTCTGTAACTTCACTCTGTATAACCACCTGCAGTGCTGCATCCAGCTCTGCAGCCTGCAACGCAGGAAAGGCACGGACCTGTTGGAGCAGCTCCAGAGGAGGGACACAAAAAGAAGAGCTGGAGCACCTCTCCTGTGAAGAAAGTCTGAGAGCTGAGGTTGTTCAGCCTGGAAAAGGCTCCAGGGAGACCTTACTGACATCTTTCAATAGTGTAAAGGGGCCTATAAGAATTATGGGTGCAATCTCTATGGCAGGGCCTGTTGCAGCCGGACAAGGAGTATTGTTTTTCCCCTAAAGACAGTAGATTTAGACTAGATACAAGGAAGACATTTTTTTCCAGTGATGGTGGTGAAACAGTGGCCCAGGTTGCCCAGAGAGGTGGGAGATGCCCCATCCCTGGAAACATTCAAGGTGAGGTTGGATGGGTCTGAGAAACCTGCTCTAGCTGAAGAAATCCCTGCTAATTACAGAGGGGTTGAACCAGATTGCTTTTAAAGGTCTCTTCTGAGACAAAGCTTTCTATGATCCTGTGATTCTACATAGGGGAAATGGGAGATAAAAGAGAAACCTTGATGTTTCTAATTTCTAAAACATTTTTAACTCTGCTACAAGTATTTTTGCTTGCCCACCATAAAACAGGTATAGAATTCTATTTAAAACAAGCAAACAAACAAACAAGCCATAATCTTAATATTATGATCTAAGGACACATTGCTGAATGCTCCTGGCTTTGCAACCAAGTCTAACCAAAGTGTGAAAATTATGGTACTAGGCCAAGAAAAATCTCTTTCCCCAGAATAACTCATTATTTTGTTCTTTTTTTTTTTTTTTTCCATAGTCAATTAGCAAATAGTGGAACAGATGAAAGTTGACTTGTCATTTTCTTTTCTAGCAACATCTGCTAGGAGTGACATTTTCCATTATTTTTATCCAAGCATATACCTCTATATAATTATGTAATTGTTTCTAAAAGATGCAATCACGAAAAGGAATAGAGCAAAATACTTACCCTATATATAGCTGGCTTTGTAGGTATTTCTAGTCAAATGTCAAAAGGGTATTATAAGTTTGAACCTCTACTTTGGGCAGAATATGACTTCTTCCTTAATTTCTCTTTTAATGCTATGTCAAATGAGAATATTCTGTGATTTTAGAGAGAAAACTGGGATATGCCTGCAAGACAATTCTTTCAAGACACCTTACAACATATTAGACATAAGCTCTGTTCAAAATGAGACTCACAATTGTTTAAAGTACAGCAAGCTCTTGAAGGATCAAAAGGGAGAGGAACATTTCCTTTCAATTGCCAACCAGAGAAGTACATAATCCTATTCAATTAACTGACAAAAAGACATTTTTCCCTTCCAGATTAACCCTGAAAGATTTTGTAAGTTTGTAGACTTGGTTTCACACGTAGTCCCTGCCCCTTTTCACCACCTCTCAGCTACAAAAAAAAGGATGACTTATGGTGCCTGAGAAGAATTGTACATGTCCTCAAAAAGAGAGAGAAATAATGGTATGCTTTTTTTACTGATTGTGCTGTGTAAACTGTGAAAGCGGCAGCAGTTCCTGCACTGGTTTAGTTTTTCAGTCTCTGCAGCAAGAGGTAATGATACAGGAGAACTTCTGTCACCTTCCTAACATCTGTGTCTTCTTGTCAGAGTCCTACTGTTGGGAAAATCTCCCACCAGTGAAACCGAAGAAGATGAAATATTGCCCAAGCTATGCAGCCATTTATTCTTTATTATCTTATCAGATAACATGCATGCAAAATGGTTTTGATGGCACAGATAAACATATCTCTATTAGTAATTTTCAATAGATTTTTACCCAATTCTTTATTATTGTTCTTGCATTTTTCTTTAAAATCCATATATGAATTGCATTATTATTGTTTATTTAATCATTATTTATTTAATTGCAATAAAAATGCAATGAGAGATAAGTAAAATATGTGTAAAACACAAAGCATTTTAATTTTACATTCTACAGTGTAAATTAGCCAGCCTGAGCTCATAAAGTGATTGGTCTGGTATTTATTTTCAGCTGCTTTGGATAGCACCAGTCCAAATGATCAAATATTCATTTGCATATGAGTCCCATGAGCAGCTTGTGGTAGAAATGCATGGCAAGGCCACTCTGCATCAGAGGAAAACAGCCCAACTGTCTTGTTACTTCACCACAGAAACAGTGCCATGTTCATAACACATTCATACAATGTATTTGCTGTGAAAGTCACAATTTATGAAGGAATATTCCCCAAAGCAGTCACCCCAAATGCTTTACTTTGTTTTTCTTCAGAAATCTCAGAAAGGAAAAAATTCTCACAAAGTCAACAGGCACAAACTCAACGGATTCAGGAGGAGGCAGGAAAAACACAGTATGATTCTTTTTGAGGAATACTTTGTCATGAATTAATGCCTTAGATATTTTCAAAAGGTTATTTCTGATACACCTGTTGG
Organism: Chloroceryle aenea; assembly: GCA_013399075.1. Lineage (NCBI taxonomy): Eukaryota > Metazoa > Chordata > Aves > Coraciiformes > Cerylidae > Chloroceryle > Chloroceryle aenea. The sequence goes on from VWZY01008046.1 coordinate 166,735, forward strand.
TGTGAAATCATCATTTGGAAAGGGAAATGATTCAGCAGGTAATCAAGTCACAAATTATTTTGAGCAGAGAAGTTAATTTCTAATCTACCTCACATAAATCAAATCAAACCTCATACTATTTTGGACAGACAATATGTACTTCCACTTGCCTCTGTTGGAAAGTAATTCATTTAAATGGAGTGATCTTCACCTGTGCTTGCTTGAAGAATAATAACAAATTTTGCCAGTATGTATTTTAAATCTGACTTTATATGTCCCCTGTTCATGAACAATTCATGTTCATGAACCATTCTCCAGTGACAGTTACAGGGGTTTGGAGTTTCCAGCCAGGATGGATTTTCACCCTGTGACAGACAGCTCCCTCTCAGTAGCACAGTAGTGTTTCTACCTCTTCTTTCCTGAACAAGTACCAGCTGAGATTAACAGAAAAACTTTAGTTAAAAGTTTATCAAGGAACTGGCAGTGTTTAATCAAGACATCTGATAGAAAACGTGTTTGTACCTAAAGCTGTTTCCAATCTAAAATAAACAGTAATTTTTATTATGTAAGATAAATTTGCATAGGCAATGCCAAGAAAGAAACACTAGCTAATGTATTATTAATGCATTGAAAGCCTACCTTCAGCTAGGCTTTAGACAATTATTTTGCTCCAATCAATAAATCACATACTAACTAGAGTCCTTTGTGAACTAGCATGAAACATAAATCACCTAGATAGACAATATTAAAAAACTATTGTTTTCCATGGGCATTGTAAAAAGCAAAGCCATTAGTTCCTGCATGAAACCACCTGCATATTCATTATTGGGTTACATTCCAGACCCATAGTGTGGTTTTGTCATTCCACAGATAGAGGGTAGACAGATAGGCTTATATCTTACACTGCTGCTGCAGATCTGTGTCAGAAAGATAAATTAAAAAATAGCATCTCCTGGTTTTATAGGGTGATACATTACAGGTGATTAGACTGGTTTTGGAAAACAGAAAAGGGAATATTGTCACCTCTGCTCTTCTATCAGCAAGTGAGAGTCCAATCTTGGCTCCTCTGAGATCCTGCCTTTTGACACAAACAATAATTTATGCTTTTTGCTCTTTGCCCCCCAACAAGAAATACCATGGGTATGGTTGGGGCCCCAGTACCTGTGCTGGCAACCTACCTTGGTCCTGACAGATGTGCTCCCTCAGGGGTAGCTACACCAGCCCAAGGCACTACCTTCCCCAGGTGTCTGACCCAGTCTGGTTTTGGTGAGCATCCCGCCCTGTAGCAAGGATATTAGAAGTATTTGTATAATGGCTTTATCATAAAGGGCTTAGGCTGATATATTTAACTATGAACTACAATATCCAAAAGTAAGATGCTTTGCTTCTGCTATGGGAAAATATATTGAATTAAGGCAGCTAATTAATTAATTAACTCATTAAGCCTAATCCCCTTGCAAAAAAGTATTTTCTTACTGGGTTCTGCTGACTTCAAAACATAAAGCATGGTAAATACCACAGAAGTGTTCTATTTAAAATAATATATGTGTCATTTTACTTATGGATTCTTCAACAATCTTCAGAAACAGCTGCAGGAAAACTTTTAGGGAATGAAACCACTTTTTGTGTAGAAAATATTATTTTCCATCATAATTAGCTTTAAATACTCAAAGGTGGAAACTTAGCAAAGTACACTTAAGCTTGAAGACAAAGTTGAACTCCAGTTCTTCAAGGATTTCTGCCATGGGAATCCCTGTATTAATATATATATATTCCACCTACTTACTACCTTCTTCACATTTCCTATGGCTTTCTAGTCTGTCAGAGTTATCCTCTGCTAATGGAAAGCACTGCAGTGGAACAAAAGCTACCAAATTCATTCTAAGCCTATTCTGTTCCTCTAATTCCCTCCCCTCTCACAGGGAAATTGTGTTGCATGATTGACCTATCTGTTTGTCCACCAGTTCTATCCTCTCAGGTAACCTTTACAATAGTCTCAAAAAAGATAAGTTTCCTTCCAAACTAAACCATGTGATACTGAACATAGGAAAGAGGACTATTCATTTTATGTTTCTTATGATATAAAGAATAAGGTTTTATGGCCATGTCTCCAGAAATACACACAAGAAAAAAAATTGGCCTCAAATCAAGAATGTGATAATGAAGATGTAGGATAGAAATGTTAACTGATGAACTTTAAAAAGGTGGAGAAAAGGGATTGACTTTAACACAATGAAGTGTCTTGGTGCTGAATTTCACAAAATAGGAAGCGAAGTCTTACAAAACATTAGTGAAAGCCAGGGCAGTCTAGCTTAGCATATTTTTGTATTAGTTGTCCCATTTTTTCCCCTTCTTACCCATTTCTCTGAGGGGAGGTGTCATCAGGAACCTGAGAAAATAGGAAGAAGAGAGATCTGCTTTAATTTTAAAGAAGATTCCAGCTTGAACCTCACAGAAAGAGGACTGTAATCTAGCTGAGATTCTGAGGAACAAAATGTGACTATTGTTAAATATAGCCTTCATCAAACACTTTGTTGCCTTTTTTTTTTCTTTCTGCATTTTTGTGGTATCATATGCCTCAAGAGAATGGCAGTCTGGTAGCCTTAAAAATTGTCCATCAGGAAAGCCAGCTCTTAGTGGTCACATGCAAATTAAAGCATTTCATTATTACAGCCATTGTGAGCCTATGCTTATGACACAGGAATTTCAATGTTTTAATAGCCAGCTTCCATCCATATTGCTCAAAAAATATCCAAACCTAGAAAAGACATTTAAGATCATCAAGTCCAACGGTATCAGTGCCAAGTCCACTACTAAATCATGTCCCTAAGCACCACATCTACACATGTTCTAAATACCTCAGGGGATGGTGGCTCAACCACTTCCCTGGACAGTCTGTGACAGAAATGTGCACCTCCAGTTGTATCGTGTAGACAAGCTGGGAGTTGACAGGGTGAGATCTGAGGGAAAGAAATAACAAGAGTTAGAAATAACAAGAGTTAGGAAGGAAAGCTTTGGATGTGCAGGAAGATACCAGGAAACACAACTAAGTAGGGACCATCCTTCAGAACATACACAGGATCCTCATGAAGCTTGACAAAGCCGAGCAGGCAACCCAGTCTGGTGGGAGTAAAAGAAATTAAAGGTGGGTAGTAGATTAGTAATTCTGTTAATACTGATGTCAGGTAAAGAACAAGGATTGCAGCTAGTCCTGTTAGGAAGGGAAGGCATGCAAAGCCCATCTGTCACATATTCAGCATTGCTGGCTGATCCCCATGATTGCACTCTGGGCTGTAGACAGCATGAGCTTCTTATGGCCAGGTGTTGCAGGAGACAGTGAGCGAGTTGTGGTTACTAAGGCTAGGACATCTAATACAGGGGGAAAATCACAAACTCCTAGCAGTCTAGAGTTCACTGGTTTTGCTCACAAAGCGGCTTGTTAAGGATCCAGCTGCACTGACAGGTCACCAGCACCTCACTGCGAGCAGCCCCTGCAGCCTGAGACAGGCTTTGGGATGAGTAACTTCCATGTGCTGACAACCGAAATGTATGCCTTCACTAGTTCAGCCAGTGGCCCTTGTGGATAGCAGGTATTTCAGAATGTAGTATTACTAATGGCAGCGGAGGAGGAAACTGTCACAAACCCACAGCCTCAGTGTCATATCTCACGTTATTTACTTCACCACCAAACACAGCAGAGCTTTAGAGAACTGGATGAAGCACCTCCTCCAGGAGAGTGTACAAACCCACTCTTTTTTAAACCTTTGTTTGTCTGAGAATGTCCTGGGAACACTGCACTCCAAACTGGTGCATATTCCACACTCGTGTGGGTGTATCTGGACTGATGCTAGCAAATGGATGTCAAATTTGCAGAGGTGTTCTGCAGTTGCTGTCGGTACCTGTAACTTTCACACAACTAGGCAGAGACCCACAAGAGTCGCCAGAAAAACCCTTGGAGAAGAGTATCTGGAAAGGGACCTACAGATACTGGCCAACAGTCTACAGAACGTGAGCCAGCAGTGTGCCCAGGTGGCCAAGAAGGCCAACAGCATCATGGCCTGGATCAGCAATAGTGTGGCCAGCAGGTCTAGGGCAAGGATCGTAGCCCTGTACTCAGCACTGGTGAGGCTGAACCTGGGTTCAGATTTGGGCCCCTCACTCCAAGAATGACATTGAGGTTCTGGAATGTGTCCAGTAAAAGGCAACAAAGCTGGTGAAGGGTCTAGAAAACAAATCTTCCACAAGGAGTGACTGAAGGATCTGGGTTTGTTTAGCATGGAGAAAAGGAGGCTAAAGGGATATCTTCTTGCTCTCTACAACTGCCTGAAGGGAGGGTGTAGTGAGGTGGATGTTGGTCTCTTTTCCCAAGCAACAAGTGATAGAAGAGGAAATGGCCTCAAGTTGCACCAGGAGAGGTTTAGGTTGGATATTAGGAAAAATTTTCCTCCTAGAGGGATTTAAAAGTCATGTAGACGTGGTGCTGAGGGACATGGTTTAGTGGTGGACTTGTCAGTGCTTTGTTAACAGTTGTACTTGATCTCAAAGGCTTATTCCAACCTAAATAATTCTATCATTCTATGATTCTACAAGTTCGAGCTCATGCCGTGGTCTGACTTTCATGATCTTTTGGGTAGAGTTGAAGAGCTGGGGATTATACTGCATTTTATAAGCCCTGACATGACTGTGCCTTCAAATCCAGTAAGAAACCCTGCACCAATCTGTTAACTTTTGCAGGAACATGGTTTTGGTCTGCAGTTTCCCTGGGCTGACGCCGACTTTTCCTACTCTACACTACCCCAGTGATTCCAGCTCAGGTCCTTTGCGTGGGCAGGTGGGAAGCAGCAGGAGGAAAAATCTATTTCAGTCCTCACAAGCATGTGCTTTCCACTGGAACTGGAGCATCATGTCACATCACGTCACTGTTCTTAACGTGTTACCAAGTCATCATTCCTCACCCTCCATTGCTTGCAATATCAGGTAGAGCAGGAGGTAGGCACCCTTCAGGAATGTACAGCATAAACCAGAACTATTCCCCTACTGCTCTCTAAACACATAAGTGTATGATTTTGCAGCTGAAGCATAGCTGAATCCCTTTGCAGAATGGTTCAACATCACTGCCTCTCAGTAAATCTTTAGAAGCAATAAAGATATTATGTATGAAGCTAATTACAAATCCTTAGGCTTTTAAGGTTAATATTTAATACTTTTTTTGTAGTTAATGGTTTGGGGTTTTAACAGTTAAAGCTGTAGCTTGAGAAAACAGAAAGTGGATAGGGTTTTTTTAAAGAATTGAATATACGGATGTTTTTCTAGGTCAAATAGTTCAAAAAAGGCTTTTCGAAGGAGATAATTTTTCTCGCAAAAATTGGTCTCTTATCACATTTGAAAACATTTGTGACATTCTAGGTCGAGTAAAAAAATCTATTTTAATATTCATTCCTTTTCCTCTAAATGTACATGTAAGGACATGTTCATGCACAAATAAATCTTGGGTCCAAGGTGTAACATAATGGAATTGTTATCTGTTTTCATACCCTAAGAGTGCAATAAAACTCGTGTGTGTGTCTATAAAATAGAGTTAAACATTTTATGAATGTTTAAAAATCATCCAGGAATCCATCAGCGCCTGACTTTTATTTTATTTTTTATTTTTTAACTTCATTTTAGTTGTATAAATCTGGGCACCTAATTCATTCTTTTGTTCCAAAGACAGTAATTCGAAAGGAAAATTTCCATGAACCTAATCGTTTGGAGCACTAAATATATTTCCAGACAGTTGTAATGATTTGATAGAGATTTCTGAGTTGATCATTTGTGACTGGCAGGTATGCTATTACTTACCCATCGTCTTTCATTAGAAGGTGATTTTTAGTATTTGCTTTTGCTGTCTGTATTTTATTTTTTTTTAACCACAGATGATCCAGATTTTACCTTTTCATTATGCCTGACTATTTTAATTAGGAGCAAGCATTAGTATTCATTTCAAAGATGAGATAATTACAACAGTTATACTATTTCCAGTAGGTATTATATTTGTTGAAAATTGGGATTTTTTTTTGTTTCTCCTCTAAATGTGCAATTCATGCTCTATGACCAGCAATTTTTTGAACAGATCCTTTTCTGGAAGGCATACTTAGGTGGGAAACATTTATTAGTAAAAAAAAAATTATCCCAGCTTGACAATTTTCAAAATTACTTGAAAGTTTGTTACAAATAAAATATTTCTTCCACCCTCTATGAAGTCCATGCCTAACTGAAATTGCAACCAGCATGGAGATGATGATGAGGCATCTGCCAAGGTTAAAGAGGAAGTTAAAATAAGGTTTTCAATTAATTCCCTCAAGTTCTTCTCCCAGAACTTTGTAATTAGATATTAACAGTGGGTATGAGATTGTAAGTGATGTTTTCAGGCATAACCTTAAGAATTAGATTGCATCACATTGAAGAGATCCCAGTTAACTACTCAGTTTCACTGATTTCATTTCTGACTGGTCATGTTAAGATTATTAAGGAAAGACACAGCAGAAAGACACCTAAGCAGAAATCAAGAGGCAAATTTGATACCATCTCTCATTAGAATCAAATCAGTTGCTTATTTTCCAACACTACTTTAAGAGAACTCAGGAAAAGTAGGGTGATTTGACCCCCAGAAATATAATTTTGGTGAAATCTTTGAAGAAAAACCTTCAAACTTCTTCAGTGTATCCTTTGTAACATACTTTCTCTCATATTAATTTCCTAAGGATGCTATTTAGTAATTAGGTGATTATTTTTACTTGCTACACACACACACACAAAATTTGTCTATTAACTGCAGATTAGTTTTGAGTGCAATATATAGTTTTAATATCACTACAACTAACTCTTGCATTTCATTTCCAATTAGAAGCATAGCTAACAAGCAATCAAAACATTCAAACTTTGCCAAATACTATGGGTTTGGGTTTTTGTTTTTGTTTTTTCATTTTAAATTTAACCAACAAATTCACTACTGCTCATTGGTAGACTCCCATTTAGTACTCACTGTGAGTAACAGCATAGTTTCTATAGATCAATATACCTACAACAAATTCCCTTCTAAGAACGAAACACCACAGACATCTGAAACGAAATCTTTCATTTTCTGCAAAACAAAAGCTTCTAACCTAAATCCACAGCACACAATTGCTAAATGACACATTAACGACATCCTCACAGTCACGCGACCCCAACCAATGAAGAGAAATGGAAAAAGAAGTCTCTTTTTCATTCATACTTTGTTTAAAGGAAACTGAGGGAAGTAGTTTCATTTACTGCTTACTAGTAGAAGTGTATATTTTTTTTAAATTAAGAAGTGTGGAAAAAAGTGTCTTGGATGAGACCAATAGAAGTAGCTGGAGATGAAGAAGACACAACACCCCAAGGAAGCTTCATGACTCCACAGGGAGCCGGGTCACTGCAGAAGTGAGAACTACACAGTCTGTTCTTCAGCATTCCCATGTGGCTATGAACACAAACCCAATGAAATTAGATGTTGGTAAAGAAAGTGGACATAATGACAGGACACAGGGATGGCAGCTGAAAACCATGAAAACATAAAACCTACTGGTGTATCATTAAAAATATGTATGGCTCCACATGAGTTAAATGAAAAAAAAAAAAAGTCATCGTTTCAAAATCTTGCTGGAGAGACAGCAAAAGAGAGATTTCCTCTGAGGAGTGAATGACCATATATTTTAATTGCTGGCATTTTGCATTCTACACCTTTCTAAATCAGGCAATGTCTAACAAATATTCAACAGCTGCTATGGCATTAGATCAAATCTCTAAGAACAGGCAAGAGAGGATCTCCTCTCAGTAGTGCTAAAGCTCATTGAGATGTGACACTAGCCAGGTATGCAGAAAACCTAAGTGGTAAACAAAAAAATGGAAGCTTTGTTGGGATGTATTTGCAGAATGGAGTCAGGGGAAGGAGTCTATTCACACATTTTTGTTTCCTATGCAAGGAATAACCAGTTCAGGATTTGCAAAGTACTGAATGAGCAGGTCCAAAATACGAGCCAGCATTTTATTAGTTTTTCTCTGGCCTTGTGTGAAGTTCAGATAATTCATGTATTGTGTAAGCTGTTTTTCTTCTTTCTATTGCAACTGCTTTTATGGCTTCTTTAACTTTTTCCTTCTATTCACCAGTTATAAAATGCTTTTACAGTCACTCTGCTGATGCATTTTAAATAACCAATGCACTTCAGTATAGATTTTTATATGTGTATATATTCATATATATTAATACACTCCTAACAATCATGTCTTACTAGAGCATACAGCAGCAGGTGAAAATCTCTCTTCATTCCACAGTGTTTACAAAGCCCTGTAGTGCACTTACCCTATCTCCTTCTATCAGAGCTGTGCAGCTGGAGGCCTTTTCTGCTCTCATTGGGGTGTGCATGTGTGCATTTGGGTTTTGAGTGGGTCTAATGTATAACTCACAAAACAATAATTCTATTTACATGCCAAAAACTGTGCAGTCCCTCATCTGTATCCTACGAATAGGAAGCTACTGAATTTTATTTTTACTTCATAAAATTTCCCTTTAGGTTATGGAAGTTTTTTCCCTTCCACATTTGCATAAGAAATAAACCTATTTTACAAAGATGCTTTCAGAAAAAGGGACCAAACAGGACTCCTTTTAATCTATTGGCAATGGAGGCATTTTTTATCAGCTTTTCAATGCTTTTTTACTTGTTAGTTTATTTTTAATGGTGAATGGCACATTCTTTCTTGTGCCAAGAACTGAGTTCAGAAAGTCCTTTCCTGAATTTTATAATAGTAGCTTATTACAGCTTATATATTCAAAATATCTAAGGATTATTTCCAATTTAAAGTTTTTTCAAAACTTCCACATTTCTGCTATTTGCCTCAGACTGTGGACCCTAAAGGGAAGAAATCTGTGAAGACGACGAGACTGAGTTTTCTCTTTGCATGGAATCACATCCACATTTGACTGAAGGTACAAAAGAATGAAATGTCTTTTCTCTTCTGTTCCTCAGGAAAAAATCTTGGCCGTGTGCCAGAATCACCATGGCACATTCCCAGACCAGCTTTATCCTACTGCTAAGCAATGTATTAAGCAGCCACATCAGTACCACATTACTGCAAAAGCAGGAGAAAGAAGAGAATTGAAAGGTGGATTTGGAAACAGTAGAATTTAGATTGACTGCACAGTCCTCAAGACACATCTTTTCCTTAGTGCTGGGTAGTTCAGCCTTTAGTTACTTGGAATAGTACAATTTTTGATAGGGAATGTCTGATTGTCCTTGTTCTACCTGCAGTGACAGAGCTAGGACTACACAGGGAATTGTACCTCACGTTAACTGGTGAACACTTCACTGTGTAACCTGAATAACACGGGACTGATATAGAGCAAAATAATATAAGCACTGGTTTATGTTCTTGTTTGGAGTCAGCATTTGAGAAGCTCAGAGAAAATATATGAGATGTTAACAGAAAACAATTTAAAATTAAAAAAAAACAACTGTCTTTTTCCCTGCTTCTTGGTTTTATTGCTCTCTAAGACTTTAAGCTATATTTTTCAATAAAAAAATACCCCAAACTTCTCTTCCCATTTGTTTTTTTCTCTCTACAATAGCAGAACAAATGCCCATTATTATTCTTCCAAAAATCTATAGGAAAAAGTCCACAGGTTATTAAAGCATGCAAAAAGAATAGAGAAATTTCTTCCAAGTGCTAGAGATTTGGGGAAAAGGTTGAGTCTGTTCACTCACTTCTGCATCCGCTGTAGGTTGCATTTGCCTTAACTTCTGCCTCCTTTCAAGGAGAACAAAGGGTGAACATTAGTTACCCTACTGCATAATTCAACTGAGCGTTACTGTGGTATGTTTTTAGCATATACTGAACTTACTAATATGAAAAAAGTGACCTCAAATCCTAATTTAAATGTCATTGGTCAGTTTAGACATAGAAGGCAGCTGCCTGGAGGAACATGAATGTCATATGACTTCTTTTCTATCTCTTATATTACATATTTTGCTTTTAATACTATAAAAGCCTTGCAAAATGTGAAGGACGCAGTATAAGTTAAAGTAAGCTACACAATAGTACAATAAATTTAGAAAAAATAAGCATGGACTTCCATGTTCAAATCTTGAAACATTTCATTTCTCAATCTGAACAGTCAGTAGCATATAAAAAAAAAAAACAACTTAGGATTCGTTTTAATACAAATATAGCAGACATCTGTGTTCTCTGTTCATAAGGTATATCAGATTTAAAGCTATGTATTTAGATGTAATATCCATGTACTATGTTAAATGCAGTATTACTTGTTAATAGAGATAGTAAAGAAAAAAATCTATTAGTTTTGATAAAAATAAATACATTTTCTAATGATTTAATGATTGAAATCACACTTCAGTGGTAAAGAGTCTCTTAAAAATAACTACTACTCTTTTATGACCATTCCTAGCTAAAATCATGAAGTTTTGGAAAGACACCTCTTTAAATTTTGCTTGTTTTTTTCTCCCAATCAGCTCCATCTTCTCTCCACAAGAAGAAAAAACCAAAATGCTTGTTTCACTTCCATTTTTCAGGTTTCACCCAGGTGAACTGTGATGTGCTCTTCATACTAAGCACGATTACAATGGGAGCCTCACAGGCTGCCCAATGAGGTTGTGGAGTCTCCTTCTCTGGAGACATTCCAAACCCTCCTGGACGTGTTCCTGTGTGACCTGATCTAGGTGATCCTGCTGCAGCAGGGAGGTTGGACCAGATGATCTTTCCAGGTCACTTCCAACCCCTTACGTTCTGTGATTCTGTGATATTTAAATTCAGGGGACCGTAATCAACAAACCCAACAAGTAAATTCAGGCTCTCCAGACCCAAGAGCACAACCCTTGAAGCATGTCAGATAAACCCAAAAGCAGTATTTTTGTTTGTTTGCTTTTGGTGGTTGGGGTGAGAAAAAAGAGAACAATGTGCAAAACAGCACTATATAATCTTACTCAGTGAATTCAGCAACCTGAAGAAGAAGTCATTACACTTTTTGTCTGGCACAGCTTAAATTCACAACAGATTGACAAGTACTGCAAGAACAAGTACTTATGATACAAAAATAAGAGTGGTTAGTTGCTTAATCAAAAGATCAGTACTGTCACTTTTATTTAGGTGATTTTATGCAGCTGATAGAACTGTATCGGTCTCTTTGAGATTGCAGACACACTTTTAACATATCAAAGTAAGCTGCATAAATGATGAAGGATATTAATACATTTATTTGGAGGTAGGAGGGATTTTGCAGTGTTTAAATCTAAACCAGTGGAAGTAGACCTGTAGAGCTCCCTGTTAGTGCCACTTCTGTCTGAGTTGTGGTGGAGCACACTGATTAATGAAAAGCTAAGAGCAAGTAGGTGGAGGAAGAAGATACACGCAAACTGCAACAGAGATGCATCTTCCACCATTAGAAAGCATTTGCTATATAGTCTTAGGAGAACATGAATGAGTAGCACCTTAAGGTGCCCTCAGAAAGCCCCACATTCCCATTTTGTCAAAGAAATGACAGCTCAGCATCAGTGAGCTGGAAGCCTGTGGACAGCAGACGAGCCACACTGAACAGCTGCAGTGCAGGAGTTGCTCTCTTTCAGGTGTGATCATGTTCAGTCCAACCAGCTGTTCACCCAGGTAGTGCCAAGGTAGTCAAAGACTCTCAGCAAGCCAACACAGAACAAGGACCAAGCAGAAATTTTAATAATATCATTGGTTCTGCACACCCTTCAGCAAAAGCCTGTAGCAAGTATACCATTCCCTTTTATGTTAGATGGATATTTTGGGTGATGCATTTCTCTGTAGGGTGATATGGTTTTGTTTCAAACACAGACTGGGATGCCAGAGGTGTCTGCAGCAAGAGGAATCCTTTGTCCCTGAGTTGATGACAAAGACAAACAAGAAAAAGAAATTGCTTGAAGGAGGAGGAGGTTCACTGGGAGTACTGACTAAAGCTGCTTTCTGAAAGCCAAGTGAATTTCTGAGAGAACTTGATAAGCCTTGAAAAGTAATTCTCTCTTTCTCATTGGACCATCTTCTATAATGTTGTTCATGTAACTTGTCTACAGACAAACTGTCTGGGAGAAAGGGATTTAATGTGTGCCTATGGGAAAAGAGCAGTTGCAGGTTTTGAGAGAGCAAATGTGGCTGGGGGGCCAACCAGCACAGACAGAGAAGATGATTGCTTAAAAAGAACACAAGCTACTCATTTTTTTTTGCCTATAGGGGAAAAAAGAAAAAAAGGCTGAGAATGCCTTTTCCTTATTAAGCCATTTTTTTTTTAGTTCTATTTTCATCAACAGGACTTTGGTACAGGCTGATGTATCACGGCTATTATTCCCTTTTCATACATTGTCTATTCCAAGTGCATTTTACAAGAAAGCTGAGTCTTGTATATAGCAAGAGTCTCCACAGGACAATTTACAGAGGAACCTTTGAGAACATTATAGATAGGTACACTAAAGAGTTATAAAAATAGTTCTGAGGTCAAATAAAACCAAAAAAAGAAAAGAGTGCGTGTGTATAGAAATCTGTTCTGAGGTGAAGTAATTAGGAAATTGCAATGAAAGGAATGGAATTGTCCTCTTGGGTGGCTGGACTTAGAAGCTTCTGCTGGTTTGACTAGCTTATCCATCCTACTTTGTAGGACCAAGAACAATACATTTCTAAATGGTATCTCTTTTAATTAGAGGTAGGATGGGCTTTTAATTTTCCATATAGGTAACCTGTTCATTGACTGCATGATATTGTAAAGAAGGCTAATCCTTCTAAGGAGTTTAGACTGTTTTATCAAATAACTTCATATGATGTAAAACTGACAAGAAGGATCCTGCAAGCCCTGTTTCTTCCTCATAACTCTGTCAAATCTGTGATAAACCAGCTTTCTCACAGACTTTCCAATGATAGCAGTACAAAATATAACTGCTTCATCTGAAAAAAATGTTATAAGAATCCTTGTTCTATATTATCTTATAAATTCAGTATTTAGAACATTGTCATGATAAAGGATGTAATTAAACATCCGTTCTGTCCTGACAGGAAGACCTACACATCTACACATACTTATTCTGCAAAGCAAGTAGAGCAGTATGGTAAAAAAACAGGTTATGCATTGTGTTCCTTGTTAAGAGAAAGCAGTTTTGGGAATGGGACTCAAAAAAAAAGAGGTGATATTTTGTCATGGAAAGGTAAAATATTCTACTCCCCTGGTGTCCCTAAACCTCTCCCATATATGCATCTGGTTTTGAAAGGCCAGACTTACTTGCTGGTTTCTATCCCAATCAAAAGATAAACTGAGGGCAGCCAGAACTACATATTTAGGTAATTCATTAAGACTTCTTAGTTAAGGAAGTCTGAAATCTCCCAGTGTCTGTGCTCGGTCAAGGAAAAGCTGTTCTTGACTGCTGAAGGTCCTGTCAGACTGTGGCAGGTGAATCCAACTGGAGAACAGAAAACATTAACATGTACATGAAGAGTAGCAGTAGCTTGGCCAAGGCTTTTTTTCCTTTGTGTTTCCCCCAAAATATTTACTTCTGAGGAGAAAACAAATTTAGTTCCAGATTTCAAAAGCTCTCTGCAGGCAGGCAGATTGCCTATTTCTATATTGACAACACATCTGATTGGTAAACTGGCTAACAGATTGCATGGATACACTGATGCATACAGACCATACACACACAAGAGAAAGAATGGCAGACAGACTACATACTGACCCCTCACAGCAGCCTGAAATAAAGTGTATAAGGAATGTTAAGAAGCAGTGCAGAAAAAAAACCAACCTAATGAGTTATAAGAGAAACAAATTTACCACATTTGACAGGTACTGAGCGTGTTTGTTTTGTTGTTGTTTTGGTTTTTTTAATGCAAAGATGAAACTGTGTTTTTCTTTCTCAGAAGCATGCAGTATTGTCTCCTAGAATTCACAAACATACTATCCCGATGCTAAAAATTCACAATGTCATAGACTCTGAAGTCATCCCAGTCACATCCCTGACTGCTCTATTTATTAAAACTCAATGCATGTTCAACTTTTATCAGCTCACAAAGGTGATGTAAAATGAGAACAGTACACCGAGCTACTAATGTAACGCTGACAGTAGTGAAAAGAGAAGAAGCCAGAGTCTGTTACCTTTTGTACAGGCAAACCTTGAGCAGCTCTCCAAAACTGAGAGCAAAGGAACACCAGGTATTTCAGGGGTGCAGGAAGCACCATTCATACCACCAGCCTCTCAGTGTATACTTCATGTACACAAAATGTGCACTAAGTACATTTGTAACTCCTGCAGTGGAGGAAAGCAAGTCTGTAAGTTATTTACAATCACCTTGTTGAAAAATGAAATTATTAATATTGGCATTTTGACATCATACTCACCTGCAAGATCTATTCTGTTCCAAGATAATGATGTAGCCTCTTTACTCAGATCCTCAACCTTCTATTAGGAGTTAAAGTCAACTATTAGTTAAAAAAGGCATAAAGCATGATGTGAGCAAAAAGGATCCAGTCCCATTATACAAATGTAATTCTTCTTTTTGGTCATAGGAGATCCTAAAAATCAGAGGACTTTCAACGCTGTGTAGCACCAATCTGCACTGACTATTTTGAAAAATCTGTCCCAACATATTATCACACCACCAGCTCTGGATAATTAACTACTCCTACAGTTCCTTGGGAACATTGCAGTTTTAGCTTTCTAGCCTCCTGCAGCATTCAAACTGTGCACTTTCTTTGGTCTGCATCTGCCTCAGCACTCTTCACGCCCAGGTAGACATATCACCTTCCTCTTCCTGTTCCTAAGGCACCTTAAAGATCTCAGACAGAGCCTCATTGTTTTCCATGTAGGAAAACCTACATCAGACACAGAAAACCAATAGAGCTGATCTTCCCTGCCAGTCAGAACTCAGGTCAGGTTGTTCTTCATAGGTAACTTCAGAAACAAATTAAAAGCAGAAGCTATTTTCTCTGACTAGCACATAGCCCTCACACTTAAGCTATTACTAGCCTCCTACCACGGTGCCCTTCAGTAAAACCTACAAATACATGAAAAACAAATTCAGAAAACAATGGAGAAAAGTTCACTGATCCCTGACCACAACTAAAGCAAAGACTGGCTCTTGCAGTTGCATGCATGTCCTGCAGCCAGATGATCTCTCAAAAGACAGAAAACCTCAGTGGAGAGGCTGAGAAGAGTTAGTTACAGTCAGGCAAAAGAGAGAAGAGTTAGTTACAGTTCAAGCATGTCGGTGTTTTCCAAGTACCTCCTCACAGATAAAAGTCTCCAAAGAGTAGCAGGCTACGGAAACTCATGGGTTTTTTGCATGTAAATACAATAGCACCGATTAGTAGAGTTTCCAAGGTCAGGAAATTGTTAGTAATCCCTCCCTGTGGAGCAAGGGTACTCCATCATCTATCTACCTGCAGCACTGAGACACAACGAGGTATGCTTTCCCAAACTGCTAACGTGAACCGCCAGAGCACTGGTAGGTTCAAGACTTGGTCCCAAGAAGTATATTAAGCTCTAAGTAAATATTTCCCTGCAGTCTCCTACTGTTATAAATAGAACTTTTATTTGGTGTTATCTACATCTTGGAAAGAATATTTATTTATTTGTTAAATTTCTATTATAGTCTTTAAATGAAGTCGAGACAGTTGTAGAGTTCAAATGACAAAGACATAAATGCCAAATACCTTTTCCATAAAGCCTTATTGCTGCTTAATTTATTTAATTATTTTTACTCCAAACTTTAGCTCTGTACTTTTCTACCTGCTGAGAGGGTCTGTGGGATTTTTAAGTTTAGTAACCAAGCTATTTTTTTTCTCTGAAATTTTATCAGATTAAAAAAGCTTCTGGAATTTGCAATAAATGCTTTGTCATTGACCTTGAGAGTACTTTGGCAAGCAACGGATTTCTCTGTTTTGCCAAGAAGTAATGGTGATAGCAGGAACTTTGACACAGTTGAAACTACAATAGTTAGACTTCTGTGTTGTTGGTCGCTTCACCTATCAGTGTCCCCCATGGCAATATTGTATTTCAGTTGTCAATTGGCAAGTGTATGGTAGTGAAAAAATAGAGATCTTAGAGAAACAACATCAGAAGCAGCGGTATGGATTTGTCAAAAACCAAGTATTTAGAAATCTTTATTTTTCTTATGTTTCTTGCAGCTTTGTGCACAAATAGTGCAGGATGCTTTAATTTTTGTTGTTGTTATTTTCTAAATTAAGAGAAATTAATATAATCAAGTTGCTTTCAGTACAATGAAATCTTCTAGCAATTTATTTCAGGTATGCTTTAAAATAAATTATAGTGATTTATAACTTAATAATTTTATTTTCCAACATCAATGGGGTTCTTTTCTCCTTATGGGTATATATTAAACTTAGAGAAGAAAAATACAGACTTTTAAACTGTAAGAAAGCCACTTTTCATTGTTCTCTGAAGTAATTTAAGCTGGGTTAGTCACCTTTTTCAACCTGAAATCCTTTGGTACAAAAGAACTGTAAGTCTTGAGGCCAAACATTGTGAGTGACAGGTATTAATATATATTTAAGCTTTTGTATTAAGCCTTATTTATGTTTACGTAAATTGAAGTTGTCGATCACCCCCGTCTCTCTGTACACAAATTAAGGCAGTATGCTCGAAACCCTCAGCCACGTATGATGTCTGCAAACAGTGCAGGGAAAATTTGAATGTTGTTGGGCCTTTTGCATGGGTGGTCACAGTCTTCTGAGGACTGATAACCCAGCCGTGAGCAGTGCCTCAGCATCCCCCTGCTAGCTGTGCCGAGGTCAGGGTCCTGGTGCTCTAATGAGCACTTCAGCAGATAAAGTGCTGGGGCCACGGCCACAGGGCTGGTGAATTCATCCAGTGTGCAAGACCTGGCTCCCTCCCTACTCACAAGGCTCTGCTTTCTACCCTGTGGGAAGCATAGGAAGAAGAGACAGGATAGTGAGCATCTCATCTTTTTCCCTGACAAAGGGAGTGTTCCTACAGCTCAGATGTGGCCATTAAATTTTACATTTTGACACTGTATCTTCTGTTTAAAGACAATTTTCAAACAGTCTTTGGAGGTTCAAAGAAATGTCCAGTCACAGGCAGCAGAGTTATTCTCACCTTCACTAGATAAAAGGAAACTTTTTGTCCACAAGAACAAACATCTTGTATACTGTGCAGCCAAAAATGAGTTACAGAATTTAGTTATTTTCCATTTTGTCTACAACATTTTGTATGTTTTTTTATCTCCTAAAAACCTGTAAGTGATAAAAGAATCTGGTTGGTATGATACAAAATTTCTGTAATGCAATCATTAATTGTTATATTTTGGGAGCAAGATGTCGTTAATTCAGCCTGATCTATTTCAGACTATTGAAAGAGAAATAAAACAAGATGTATCACATTAACATGACAAGCTTTCTCTCTTTATGTATATATAACCAGCTCTAGCTAACAACTATATCAAGAAAGTGGTT
>VWZY01008046.1:185958-229194 GCA_013399075.1 Chloroceryle aenea
AGCAGAAGCCTTCCTACATACCCCAATCCTTGGGAGCAACTCTAAACACAGAGTGTTAGCACTGCTAGAAGCAGAGACTGTCTGCAAAAATCTACCATTAACTTCAGACAGTGCAGTTAGAACAGATTTAGCTCAAAAGTAAAATCATTGAACAGAATTCATTCTGTTCGAAGCCAAACCAGGATACCAGGATAGCCAGTTCTAATGAAGTTTTTGTGAGGAATGGCCATAACTTCTCTCAGCAAACCATCCTCATACTTCATTGTTCCTATCCCTCATCTCTTAACTGGAACCTTCCTTGCTAAAATTTCAACTTCTTACTTCTTGTCCTATCATGACCTCCCTCTTCTTTTCAGCAATGTTTTATGCATACAAAGACTGTTATTCTCCATTAGTTTGTTGTTTGTGGGTTTTTTTTGGTTTTTTTTTTTGACTAAACATCACTAGTTCATTAAAAAACCTCCTTTATAAAGCATGCTCTGAGGTCTTTAACACATAACCATGACTTTCTCTGGGCACTCTCTATCAGGCATCATTTTCCTTGAACTGGAGTCCTCACATTGTGATGCAGGTAAATCATCTCCACTCTCTTCTTCAGAGATAAAAGAGTATTTTCCTTTTTCCACGGCCATACCACTCTATGCTCCAATGAAGACGGATTCTTGCCCTTACACATGCATGACATTACTTATTCATAGAGGTTTGTGATTCCTGTGGCCAGATTTTTCATCAGTTATCCCCATGTTATCTTTAGGTAGCTGATTAGTTCTCATTACAAAGCACTATGCTTGTTCTGGACCATCTTTTATTTTCAGACAATGCAGCTGTAACTTCTATCTGTCAAGAACACTTGGAATTTCTGTTAAGTCTTTTCATTTTTCTTGTAGCCCCTCTCATGTTTGTGACAGCTTGGAATTTAATACATACAATTTGGTTCATTAATGAAAATAATGAATTCTAATAGCTAGGTTGCACAATAATTCACTAATATCTGTATACTCAGTCTATATGCAGCAGTATGTCTCTCACTGCTGATGTGGAAAGAGGTCTATTTCAGGATTCTTTTTTTTCTATTTTAGAAAGCACTCATTTTACTTTAACAGATGGAACAAACTTTTTCCCTAAAGCTTTTAGTTTCAAGTGGAAAACTTGTTCAGAAATACTACTAATTTTTTTTTGTCTCATCTTTTTTCCTCTTACGATTTTTCTTTGTTCTAAGTGCAGCATTAATAATAAAATTCTGGACATTTTTAGCATTACTTTTGCCATTAGTTGCGTTTTCATGCAGTTGTTTCACAGAAAAGAAATGATTTTGCATAATCTGTAGCTTGTGATGCACTCTTGAATTGTGCAATGTCATATCTACTCTGTATCCAACTACCCTCTCTCTCACATTGAAGCAGGGGAATATGCCAAATGGGAGTCATGAGAGATCTTTCCTGGTACTACTGAAATTTTCTGCAGTTGTAAATTTTTATAAGTTCTGTCTCAATAACTGCCAAATCTTCATAAAGAGAAAGAATCAGGAAATGTATTCTTACATCACAGAGTTATGATGTCTCTTACTAAAACATAACATAGTCGTGACAGGATATTAACTTGTCGCTGACCTTGGAACTTACACGCTAGTTGACAAAATGAACAAGCACAAAAGTAAGGAGCAAATTTCCCCAAAGATCCATTACATACTCTACCATTTTCAGCACCCTTGGAGTATTAAAATATGAATGACTATGGCTTCTCCACGATTGCCTATCCACTGCAGTGTGCTAAAACTGACATTAGCATTAAGTTTCAACTCACTCAAACTGATGCAGTCCTATAATTTTTTTTAATTGCCTTATAAACTGATGATAGATTTGTAATCTTATTAAGAAACAAATATTTAGATAGCTATTATCTTCAAAGGTTTATTTTACTTTATAATATGGATAAACATATAATTACTCAGTGAATTCAGCAGTAGGCAATCAAATGCTATCTTCATATTAATGGATAATTATACACTTAAGGTGGTTAAATACTTTAAAACTCTAATGCCCAGGTAATTGCACCCTCTAATATTATGACAACACTGTAATTATCTTTGGTGATAGACGTGGAGCCACAGATTAACTACTGAGAGAAGTGTCTGACATGGCTAAAGGAATATTAGCACCTTGTGGTGCAGTGGATGTGTCATGTCATGAGACAGCAGCAGCTGCTTATCTTTACAAAGCAGCTGCTCCGTTTGACATTGACTGTATCAGCCACATACGTGTAAGTGAACAGACAGGCACAGACACACACACACATACTCACACACATACCATACATGCACAGACGCACAAGAGTTTGTCCATTCCTTGCCAAATGATGTGAAAAATCATCCCCTACAGACAGTTTGCAGTATGTTGCTCTTAGTGCCAGATGAGCGAGTGATACCTGTTTGGTTTTGTCTGTGCTGAGCAGTCTTTTTGACAGTTTTCTAACAGATTAAGATACTATCTGAGAAGTATGTGATATTCTTCCTGGTTTGACGTGAATCTATAATCCTCTTGTTTTGGCTTTGGCTTTAATTTGTCTTTGAAAAGCTTTTGTTTGCTTAGTTGGTCGGGGTTTTGTTTTGTCTTATAGGCAGACTTCTCTGTAGTTGAGGCTTTTATGTTATCATCTCATTTTATATGAGGTGGTTAACTATTTTATTTTTCTTTCCAAGACACTGCAAATAAGAACAAGTTCCAATCCTTTTTTTCATCAGATATGTTGTGGGACAAATGATGGATAGCTTTCATCTAGTTTTTTCTCTCTTTTCATACTATTGGTCTGCTTCACAGGTAAATAACGAGTATAGCAATTTCAGAGTAAGAATCTCAGAACCAGAATATGGCTGAACATCAGTACATAGGTCTACCAGGTATCTGGGTAAGTCAGACAGACACAGTTTTTCAAATCCTCTGGCAGTTCAAGTGAGAATTCTTTCCCCAGGCACTTGTCAATTTCTTTTAGAAGAGCCATAGTTAAAAAATTTTGTATGGATCCAAGCCACAAACTGAAGGTTTGTGTGAGATCCATTTAACTAAGATTTGTCTTTACAGGCATAGTATTGTTTATTGCACTTCTTAAAACTTTTGCCAGAAATATTTGTTCTATTTGTTTCTCCAATTATTCAGTAGGACTATGATGTTAAATTGAGTTTAAAGAGAAACTGATGAGTTTTACTTTCCATGAAAAGCAAATTTTTCCATTGATTTGGTTTTATAGTCTCCATCTGAGCTGAGAAAAGGAAGTTTTAGACATCTCTTGTCTTCATTTCTCTGGCTGCCCTCACTTTTTATTCAGACAGATAGTTTTCACAGTGGTTTCTTCCCTTGACAAGTTCTTTTTCCTGCATTCTTTACTCAGCCCACTTTAAGCAAGAGATTTTTCAATGGTCAAAGCTTTCCATTAGTTTTAAAATTTCCTTTCTGCCTCTCCCAGATCTATGACAGTGAAATTGCTGATAGTTCTTCTATCCTGTGTTCAGGATCTGTCGGTTGCTTTGCAGCTTTTCAGGGTGAGCAAAAACATTTTACATCCAGCAATGTGGCTTTGCGGTCTGTCCACAAGCCACTCCTCAGGCATTTGACAGGACTGCAAATCTTCGTTTCTTTCTCATTTCTCTGCATCATTTCTCTGATATGGTTTCACATACTCTTTTAGATTTCTCTCTGCTGGGGAGATTTTGTCAATCTCTGGACAGCTTTAGTTTTGTGAATCCTTGTCTCTTTTATAAATGAAGTAGAAGCTTCCCAGCACCTTTCACATGAATGCTCTCCCTCCCACTAGCTGAAAATAAGCCCAAATGTAGAGTCTACTTTTCTATAAGCCACAAAGGAATAAGTGTCTGTCAGTGGCTTTGCATTTCCTTTTAAATTGAAATTATCTGCACGAATCAGTCAGCAGAGCAGGTCACAAACAAACACGTGTCCAGTGTCTCTTCAGGAATGTAAGCAGATGTAGACTTAAAGGACAATGCTGCAGGTTTCCTCTCACTGCAACACGGGAATTTATTGGTATTTCAGCATAAGATTTATAGATACTAATATTTCTTCTATTTCTTTACTTCACTTTGATGTATTAAAGGAACAGATTTGTGAAAATAGTCACCCACCAGAGAATTAATTGCCCTGGAGACTACTGAATTTTATGCACTATTTGTTTTAGAGGAAGTTTAATAATATGAAATTTTGAGAACTGGAGAATATAATTTTAAAAAGAAGTGTACATTGTATTTTGAATATCATCATTCATATTTCAGCTTTAAAGCACGCATTCACTTTTAAGTGCAGGTATTACTTCAGAGGTTATATCTGTGTAACAGTTACTGATTTGTTGTCTTTGACTTCGACAGTAATATTAACTGCACTATTAACTTATTTAATGCATTTCATAAAAAATCATACCTGGTAATTTAATGTATTTGTTAATTCCACTGGTGTATATACATGAACAAATATGACATATAGCTTAGCTTCAATTACACAGTTATTAAAGCTTTCCAGCTTCAGTGGCAGCCTTTAGAAACCTTTAAATCACACTTAGCTGTGATATATATTTATATATATTTCACACACAGTGGTGACCTATATGTATAGGTCATCAGCTAAAATTTATTACCTCATATAAGAGTTTTTGAATATTTAATAAGCTTCTTAGGGAGATTAAGAATGCATCTTTTCTCTGAATAAATACAATTATTCATTTACAAATATCATTGCTTTAAAGAAAAAAAAACAATGTCAGAAGAAAAGAATCAGTAGGATTGATAATGATGATTATAAGCTTCTCTAAATTCTACAGAAAGCAAAAGTATGAACTAATGCATTAATTTATCATTGGTTCACAGGAATAAAGAACCTATGGTATGTTTTGCCTTTAACTATGGTTTTACAGTTCTCATTAGTTTGGCAATTATTTGTTCTGAAGTGATCTTTCTGAAGGGATTAATTGGTAATTTTTAATAGCTGCCTACTTATCATGATACTCATTTTGCATTTATGGTGTCTGTTCCTCTCCACTGCTGTCACTGTTGCTAAGTTATTACTGCAATGATCATTTATTCATGAATTAAGAATATGAGGAACCTGCTGTTCTCACAACATGTTTTTTAGGGGTATCAAATTTAGGGGCAATGACATTCCCCGCCTCATTGTCTAACATGACTGGTTTGGTTCATTAGGGCAGAGCAGTGGTGATTGTTTACCTTGACTTCAGGAAGGCTTTTGACAGTCACCTGTCAGATCCTCATAGAAAAGCTGATGAAGTATGGGCTGGAAAAGCAGCCCATTCCAATGCAGTGGAATAAAAATGGCTGAATGGACAGTCTGAGAGAGTGGTGATCAGTGGCATGAAGTCTAGCTGAAGGCCAGTGGCATACCCCAGGGGTCAGTACTGGGTTTAATCCTGTTGAACATCTTCATTAATGATGTGGATAATGGAGCAGAGAGCACACTCAGAGAATTTGCTGATTGCACAAAACCTAGGAGATGGTCATGCTGCCATCCAAAGGGTCCTGAACAAGCTGGAGAAATGGCCTGACAGAAAACTCATGAAGTTCAACAAGGGGAGGTGCAAAGTCCTTCACCGGGGGAGGAACAACACCTGGCACCACTACATACTGGGCACTGACTCCCTGGAAAGGATCTTTGCAGAAGAGGAGCTGGGGATCCTGGTGGACACCCTGTTGTACCTGAGCCACTGGTGTATGCTTGAGGCAAAAGTTCACTGAACAGATACAGCCAATGAGACAGGAAAACATTTTATCTCATAGAAATGCATTGTTAAAATAAATTAGGACTGGCCTTTTTAGATCATAGTTAGAAGAGAGAACTAATTCTAAGAAAAAAGGGGAAGCTGGACCATCTCTTATGAATTAATCTAATTAAAAATTTGTATTGCTGCTCTGAAATAAATTCAAACTCTTCAACACTTGTTTTTCTCCTGAACCAGTATTGAAATTTGACATTGCTCATAGAACTACAAAAATATATTCATCAATTATTGAAATATCCATTTTAACAAGCATACAAAGCCAAATACGTATTTTTTTTACTCTCTAGGCATAAAATTTTGTTAATCTTTACTTAACCTGTTGAGCTTTTTCTACCAATGATAAGATAAACTCAGAGATGTCAATTTGCTTGTTTTTTGTCCTCAGATGCTGAGGCTATCTGATGGAAATGCCACGATTTAGCATTTAGCTCAACCAAAGGGGAGACTGATGCATCACAAAAAAATACATTTCAAATGCAAATATTGGCTCATGAAATAGACTGGAGTCATGAGACAGAAGCTGAGGTGCTGTGGCATTCAGGGATTCACTGACAGATTTCCAATTGACCTACTCTGATTCCAGTTAACAATTAAAATGTCTTAAGCACAGCTGACCTGATCAAAAATTACAGATATGGAGACACTAAAGAAGAGTAGGAAAAAAAAAAAGTTGTTAAAAGAAGGTAAGAAAGCATTCAGGATTTACTTCCTAGGAGAATTGGGATTTTTGGAGCAAGTCAAAACATAGGATAAAAAGATCATTTTTATCTTTTGATGTTCAGTTGAGTTTATTCTTTCTCTCAGTTCCAATGACTCTTCAACATGAACTTTCAAACTGCTTCAAGCTAATTAACTGCATCTTATTGCAAGTGAAGTCAACATTTCAGAGCAGTATTACAGACTGATTACCCTGCTAAAAAAACCTGACATTCTCTGCATAATTGGAAGCAACGGAGCTCTCACATATAAAGCAATTTACAGTTTTCTTAATATTGCTTAAAGTAATCAACAGTATAATTAGGGGAAAAAAAAAAAAAACCAAAACAAGAAACCCCAGCCATTAAAAACTGAAGACTGATAGATCATTTCCAATAGTGTACAGGAAGTACAGGCTGACATAGAATGGATCCAGGTTCAATTTTTGTAGTGCATGTTGCATACCACACAATTTGTTCTGTTATTCATAACAAGCCTGTTTTGGGACAGCTGCATCCCATGCCTAAAACATGCTCCTGTTCATGCTTTCTTGTGAGCTCCCAAGTTTCCCATACCTTGTTCTTGTCCACATACCAAAAGTGATGTGGTTTGCCCATTTCACCAGCCTGAGAACTCAAATGCTCACTGGTGGGTGTGAAACAAAGTCCAGATGAAACTCCAAATAGTAAAATGGACAGATTTGAAGTCCAGAGTGCTTTTGTTCTACTGCTCATTGATTCCCTTTTTAACATTCATGTTCTGACTTACAAATAGAAAGCCAGAACCTCAACCTTCTATGTAATGAATAATTCCATTGAAATCTGCTTTTGTTTGATTCCATGTATATATACAATTAAGCCAGAGAATTTAATATATAAATGAATATAAAATATAAGCCAGTGAATAGTTATTTGCAGAATCAAGGCTGCGAGAGGAATACTGAAGTAATGTAGATTGAATTTAGTAGCTATGATAAACCAGAGATTAGTAAATACAGGAACACATTCCTGCCCTTCTAGGGTATTTGTAAATTTAAATCCCCATTTTTTATTAAATTAGTCTCAGCAGAGTATTTCTTTAGATTTGTTTTTCACAGGGACTATAGGAAACTGAACTTTCTTTAGAAAAGGAACTTGTTTTTTTTTTTTTAAGTATCAGCCTTTTCTTTGCATCCAGACAAGCTGACAAGAATACAGTAAGGGACAGGAGGAATACTAATGGATTAGAGGAAACCCACTGATTGCATTCAGAGAAAAAAGGGGTGATGTAGCATTTTTATAATATGAACTTTGGTTTTGGGTGATTGGCGTAAATGTTTTCTATGTTTTCATTAAAACAACTGCAGTATTAACCTAGTACTAAAATGACAACACATCATGCTTGACTGAGGTTGATTATCACTGGTATTATAAAATCAAACATAACACATCTTGAATTCTGATTTTGTTTTAGATACAGTAGAGCAATTTAGGTTATAAATTATCCAATTTTCTGATATTTTCACAAGACAGTCTTTCTGTTCATGGAATAACATACAGGGAAAAAATGCAATGATGGAAAATAGTTTGCAGCAATGCTCATCTACCTATAAAAAAAGTTTTCTTGAGTTTTTCATCAGTTTGCCACAGCGTAACAAACCATGTAACACAGCCTCTATAAGCTGCTGATCAATGGAAGTGCTATCTACCTGAAACAAAGTATTTTCTCTCTTAAAATCTAACTTTTTAAAAACTGGGAAATTTCTGTCTTGAAGCTTTAACCTTAAATGTAAGTGAATCTATTCCATTTTCATCACTGCTTAAATCTTGCTGTACTAGAGAATGAAGAACTTCCAGTATGTTAGAGAAAATAGCTTGTGAAGCCTGTAATGACTTAGGATTGCATGGGTATCCCTGTCTTGTTCAAGGAGAACCACAGGCCAGCGTTCCTTGTAGCATAAAGAAACAATGTGCTGTGTGTCCTTGCTGGTTTATTCTAGGCTTCTACTGCTAATCATTAACTGTTCCCTAATCTATGGTTAAAGAATCAACCTGATGACTATGACCAAGTCTGTGAGTAGGAGCTGAAGAGTGCATAGTCATAACTTTTTCAGTCGAGTTCTCTCACATCTTCAAAAAAATCTTTGGGGACCACTTTTCCATTTTGGGAACATGACAAATTAATCAATCACGGTGGTCAAGTTTTTAATCTTTACTCAGGGTTTATAAGCAAAATGAATCAAGTTCAATATTATCATTTTGAGTAGAAAAATATGGAATTAATTTTATTTTCTTATTTTCATTTTCTAGTTTTTTCTATTAATTATTTAGAGCTCATGAGCTCTTTAATCTTTGAAATATGAATTTAAGATTTTCATGTACCTTTCTCATAATGAACTTCTGTTTTGTATTGTTTTTTTTTTTTAATAGTATGAAAAATAATTATATGATGTGCAAGCAATGACTTTGTTGCAGTTTAGAGCAACATAAATCTTGTCAATGTTTGTATGACTGCTGTTTTGGAGAAAAAGTGAAGAAGATTTGCTATTAAAAAAAAGAGAAGTCTAATTAATCTCATGTTTAAGTAAAAGAAAGAATACCTTTAAGTTTTTTTTCTAGGTAGAAGATGAAAATATTTTGATCTAATTATAATGAATATGCACTGCAGGCGGGGAAATAACACCTGAGATTTATACTCTTTACTTTGAGATGTGAGATTAGATCCAAAGAGAAATCATCTGGGAACCAAAAAAATTAAAGGTTTTGAGTGTTTGTTTTGGTTTCTTTTGGTTTTACTTTTCAATATTCGATGAGTCAGCAGATTTTTTTCTTTGAGAATGAACTCTCAAGGAACTTCAAAGCTATAGATAAACTTTCTGCTACTGTCACTGAAAATTGAGAGGACATCATGCTCCCACTTGATGGCATTCCATGACTGGGTTCACAGGACAGAAAACAGGTAAGAGAAATGGGCATTTTAGGATGCTAAATGCTTTAATTCATTGAAGTTATCTAATATCTAATTTCTGTTCTGATAATGTGCTTTTCTTGGATTAGTCTTCCTCTCAAGCTTCCTGCTTGCTACCTTACTCAACAGTTCTGTCGTGTAGAGAATTTTGAAAATGCTGCCAGTCATGGAAGTCATAAATATAATTTCAGTCAAGAGTCAGGTCTTCTTACAGGAAAAAAATATTTTTGCTAATGATGAAATAAGGGATCAAACCTTACGTTGACCAGAACATGGCTGGTTTTTGTATAACCCTAGCAACCAAACCTTGTAATGAGCTCAGTTGGCCTCTGGATGGCATGATGCTTTCACAGAAAAAAGGACAAAAATCTTTTCCAAATCAGTTAAAAAATGGTTTAAAGAAAAAGTGATGAGAATGGATTCTGAGGTGGGTTGTCTTGTTATATTCTACATGATACACGAAAATATTGAAGTCATATTCTATATTTGTTAAATTCTTTTATGATTAGAAATGTTAAATATTTATTATTTTCTTAGACCAGAAAGTGTCACCTGTCACTAGCTCTTATGGGCTCAGATTCAAACCCCTTTAAATATTCTCCTATGTATTGTGGGCCAGCATTATTGTATATTGGACTTTCAAGCTAGTCATACATAATATTACCATGTATTCAAGCCCAAGAAAACTAATGCAAGAGTGCTAAAACTCATCTCTGTAGAGATAGCTCATTGACAGTATGACTGGGAAATATTTTCCTTTAAGAAAGGAAAATTCTTCAGAAGTAGTTATCAGAAATATTAGACCCTAAAATATTTATAGTTTAGCTTTTTGATATTTAATATTTCAAGTATATATTTTATTCTAGCTCTGATTTCATGTAAAGTAATGCCATAAATTTCTCCAAATAAATCAAATTTGTGCCTCTCTATGGAAATGTGCATTAGCAAATGCAACATCAGGTGATTCAGTTAAATTTTTATCTCATATTCAGATTACACTATGTTTTTATTAGTAATTAAATACAGTTGTTTTGAAAAGCAGAAGACCTTCTCACATCTGGAAATAAAAATGTTCTTTACTGCTTTTACTTTTGAGATATACAACTATTTTAGCTTCTAAAGATATATAAGACTGTGGCAGAGCAAAGCTGTAGGCCATTATGAAAATGAGTCAGATGATTTAATTTTATGCAAAAGCATATAACTTCAATATCAGGACCTGCCAGGATTTTACTAGCTCTACAGTTTGTAGGCTCTGATATAAATCTGGATAACTATTGCTCCGCCACTTGGCGTTGCCTTGTGAATCTTACTGTAAGCTTTCAAGACTGGCTCTTATTTGTGATCTAGAAATTCAGAGACAGGTGGTGTAACTACAGAGTAGACACCATCTCTTGAGCTTCTATGGGCTATACTAGCACCCAATACTAGAAGTGTGTAACTTTTATTCCAGGTGCCATATAGGTAGTCAATTATTTGGTAATATTTCTGTAGGAGGCAGAGCATTAGTGAAAGATATAAAGCGACTGAACCATATATATATATATGTGTGCCTTATGTAGGACTTCTGAAACTTGGTACAGGGAAAACATGGAAAATTGGACAAAATTAACACCATGAGACTTCTTTCTAAGTTTATAGAACCATAGAAATGTAGAGAAAGTTCACTTATTGCTCTTCTTGTCAGGCAAGTAGTTAGTGTGTTCAGGTATCTGCCCCATATTTTAATCATTGTCCTGTTCACGTCTGTCCTGTTCACCTCTTTCCTTGCTCTCTATATAACCTGCTCCCCTGCCTGAACCTGCTGTTAATTCAAGGGAGCTACCATACTGCAGACTGTCAGAAGGATTTCTTTTCTATCAAAATTAGAATTCCTCAAATAATTTTTCAGAAAACCTCCCAGAAGAGCTGTACCACTCTCACTGTTGTGTGCCCTGGTTATGCAAAGGCTCTAACCAAGAGGAAGATGAGTTCTTTTTAAGCAGGATACCTACTGCAGCCACTGACATGTGTCATTGTCACCCAGCAATCACAGCATCGCATTGCTACTTCTTCTCCCTGGGCTGCAATTTCTAGTGGATCAATTTATGGGTGATAATTTGATTAAAAACATATATATCTAATTTCATAGCTTTCACTGATGATATGTCAGCTTCATAAATTGTATTTAAGCGTATGTCTTACTCGTGTACTCCTCCTTGGTTGTGTATGTTGATTTAAGGCAAATGCTAGTAAACCTAAATGAAGGGTTCCTTCTTCCAGTGGATGTTATGAAAATGGAATATTAGTTTACAATACCATACAATCATGTCTCTTCATGCAGAACACATCTTAATGTATTGAACAGATAATGCATGAATGTAGGTATTGAGCATATAGACACTGAAAAATCAATTCCTTTTTTTTTTTCAAAGACTGAATCTTTTTATACAAAATAAATGTTAAAGTAAGCAGAACAATTACAGTGATGGTGCATTTTTATATAGGATAGCTATAATTTGTGCATGTCTTACTAATTTTATTGATGGCCCTCTATGCATATTTTTTGTGTGGCTCTTTAGAAAAATCTGCCAGACTTGCACTTCCAATAATAATGATAATTCTTTTGGTGTAATTTACAAACAGGCCGAAATCATAGTGTGTGGTAATCTGGAAACAAGCTGGACTGTCTGGTTCTACTTCTGCTCAGCAAAGTTACTGCACTGTTTGCCACAGTCCTTCTGTAGTCAATCTTGTAGCATTGACCATTGTCAACTAATCAGATCCACGATGTGACTTGGGCAGAGTCAGATGCAAAGTTCAGCTTTGCATTCACACTGTTCAGTGCTGGTGACCTCTAGAAATTATTTATTAAGCCCCTAATGACTGCCCAACCATTTTGCTCAAGCTGCTTTTGAGCACAATGAGGTTACCCTGCATTTTAATTATTGCCCTTATTTTGCACATCTTGTATTTGTTGATATTCAAAATAAATGTCTAGGGAAGCCCATCATTTCTATTTGTGTTCAAGAACCTGCCAGCAGTATTTTGCCTCTATTCTAAGAGAATTATTTTTTTTTCAGTGTCTGTGCAAAGTCACACTCTGGCCTTACCAGTGTGTGGTATCTAAGTTACTGACATCTTTTCAAAATGTTCTTCTCTATGTCAGAAGCTACCCTTGGTACTGGCACCTCCTGTTAGCAATGTCAACATATACTGAAGATTCCAGTGAGCATTAAAATCCTTTAAATGGCCTTTTAGTAAAAACTAGAATCAGTAGAAGGTTAATATGGTGAAGGTGATGTGGATCATATTTATATTACAATACTAACATTTCTATAAAAATAATTGCAGATGGTGGAAAAAGAATATTGTTTATAAAAACATTAATAAAAATTTACACTGCAGTCAGGCTGCAAGGTTGGGAGGTTAATTACAAAGCATGGAGAACTAATAAATTATAAGAAACAAAGATTTCTAACTTGCACGGACAGGTCGAAGTTTCCCACTAAAAAGAAGAGGAATGACAAAGAAATAAGCTATGATGCTGTGCAAAAGCATTTGCTGATGGAGACAATTTTTCACTTAAATTAATTGCAGTGAGATCAATGTTTGATGTGTGGCACATGCCCATAACCTTTGTCTGTGTTATCACTGATAAGGCATTCAGCATTCACTCATTCTAAAGCCTCATCAGATGTGCTATTGAGGCCATTATCCTGAAACATATTTAGCAACATTTGAGATCTTTTTTTTTTCTCTCCCAAATACAGCCTGTCTCACCACTTTTTTGCAGCTGCAGAAGAATTGCCTGAATGAGTTTCTTATCACAATAACTATGAGGATCAAAACCGACCAGATGGTTCTTTCAGGCTCCTTAGGCAAATAAGATATGCCATACTAGGGAGATCCAGTCTATGAAGTCCATTTTACAGATATATTCAAGGTAGTTCTGTCTCATTCTGAGCTGGCCAGAACCCACTTACTTTGGTTAATGTAACACCAGTAAGATTTGGATACTCCAGTGCTGTTCAGTCACAGCTACACAGCTTTCAGCCAGCTTGTAGCCTAAACCCTGCGTGTGAACCTGTCACTAAAGAATTTGCATATTCCCTTTCTGAAATAAATGCTTCCAAAGCACTATCTAAATCCTTTGAACCTAAGGAACTTCCCTGAGTGGGCTTGTTGGATCTAGAGAGGAAGCTGATTGACAGCATTAGGAAAATATAAAGACAGCTTGTATTCTCTCCTTTGAGAGGCTCAAAACTCTCCTAGACAAGTCCTGAATAACCTGATCTACCATTCTAGTTATGTCCAAGTTGGTCCTGCTCTGGGCCAGAGGACCTCTAGAAGTCTCTTTCAACCTAAATTATTCCACAATTTCATGATTAAATGATTGTATCTTAGCAAAGCTCATCAATCCTGTATGATTCTGCGAAGCTTTGCTTTGGAGCAACCATATGTGAAAGAAGCTCTAATAGTAACATTTCATCTCTGAAATATATTATAGAAATTTGACTTTTAGCTATAGAAATCTGTCAAGGTTCTCCTTCATTCAGGTGTCTTCTGCTCATTTCACCAGAAGAGGCAGGTGGAACTACAGGAAATTTTTTTACTGAAAGCAAGATGTAAATTTGTCCTGTAATCTTAGGGAATGTTGGATGACTAAAAGAGATGTGATTATCAAATGGTACTCTTAAAATGGTTTGGAAAGATTCAGATGTGAGCTTCACCCAATAGATCTCATTTCTACTGAGAGAGTAAAACTAACAACACGAAGACTGAGCAGGCTCTGTATCGTGGTGTCTTTACCTTCTCTCCTCCATACGTGTGGCCATTTCCCACAGCTGTTTAGAATGAAACCTTTATTCTGAGGCAAAGTTGTCATCTGTAAAGTACTTAACCTGTATTTTCCAGATGTTAAGAAATAGCACAGTTACATGGAAAGGAGCTGAATAATTTAGTCTGGGCTTTGGAATGTCTAGTTCACAGAAAATGTTTGGTTCGTGGTTAAGTGAATTGGTAAATCACAAACAGAAATGTTCTTATAGAATTCGAGGCACTTGTATATTAATCATTGAAGTTTTTGAGGATGTTTCAGATGCTTTTCAGGAAGTTCTAGAAGTTTCAAGTTGGACTTATATATGTTAACTATAAACAGGTGAATTTTTTAACACTGCATGTTCTTGGTGATACAGGTTGGTGACTTACACCATGGTGATGCAGAAAAGCTCTACTGACACACTCCTGCCATATTAACCAAACACAGTGTGCCAGTTCTTTGGAAAAAGTAGCCTTTTTTATCTCAGTTTTGGGCAAATTCTTCTACATTTCCTCATCAGGAGGCAACTTTCATTCTGCTTGCTACTTTGAACTGTGTCTAGGAACAAAGAGCTCTCTGTAAAGGTACCTATTATGAGAGTTTACTCCAATCAACTGAACCCATTGGAATAGCATTGCTATTCTATTTAGAGTTGATTGTCCTTAAGGATCATGAATGGCAAACTCCGAATGTAATTTAAAAGTTTGCCTTACTCCTTTAAACATTGGCTTTTGAGTTTGTGAGAAACGATTCATCAGAACACCTTTGTTAGAAAATATCAATTTGCCAAAATCAAATTCTCTGACAGGAGAACACTGCTGTCAATAAATTCACTCAGTTAACTGTTACAAGAAAAAAGAAAACAAAAAAAACATGAAAATTTAAATTTTGTTGTCTTCAGATTAATCCAATCCCAGTATTTGAGTTGAAAAAACTGAGTTACCACCTGAAACTTAGTCCCCCAAATTAATTAATTTAAAATAGTCTTTAAGTATCTATATATAAAAACCTACATCTCTATATATTATTTCCATTCTTTCATCAAATGCCTCACATAATTTATTGATGTGTGAATAATTTCCAAATTGTAAGATAATAAAATTTATCTGCTTAATCTTTTATCTTAAATTGTTAGCTTTAATGCCTCAGACTGAATTGAATGTCTTAAATATTTGTCAGTACTAAAAACTTCCCAGCTTCTTTAATCTATATAAAGAATAGTTTTCTACTAAGACTGCATTAATCCACTACTTAAAAATGTCACTGGGATGAATTTTCCCCATTGCAATGCTTCAGGCATGCCTGAGAAGAAATAATTGTCAACATTAATTCCTTTAACCACAGAGAATAATAATCTTTAACTCAAGGATGTGAAGGCATGATCGATTTCTTCAAAAATTTGAAAGGATCACAGACATTAAAAATAAGGAAATGGGCTTTGCTATTCTTGTTTAATTTGCTGGTTAAACCAAAAAGCTGTGAAATAAAATATTTCTGCTTTTTTTTTTTTGACTGCTTTCTTTTTGTGCGCTGTAACACAATCAATGAGCAAATGTGAATCAACTTTTTGCTTCAGGTTCTACTCAAATAGAATACAAATTATTATTTAGGGCTTTGTTCCTGCAGAGTGCTTGGTTTCCTCTTAAATCCCAGTAGTCACTGCTAACATTTATGTACTGTATATGAACTATACAAACATTAAATGTATAGCTCAGCTGGAATGGTGCTGAGTACCACGCAAGTTCTTTTCTTGCTGTCTGTAACAATGATGGATGATTTACAGGAACAGGATAGACATGCCCATGTCGACTTCTGATTTTAAGTCTGAGACTGGGAGACACCTCTGGATTTTTACTAACTGTTCAGTTGTTGTACATAAAATCAATAATTCCCCTAGTTCTCACTGAGCATAAAATTCTGTTAGCTCGTTAATGCAGTAACATGAGCTCTATTTCCTTTATTTATTTTTTTTCCAAACCACTTCCTGTTGAAATAGATAATTTGTAATGTCATTGAAGTGTTTCCTCTTATTTCTTGATGTTATTTCTTGGGACAACAGCCTTTTTCTTCTGTCTCAGTGTCTCCCTTTATTGTTAGGTGTTATGGCTAATACCAGTGTACCTCTGTATATCAGAGTATTTTGACACGAGCTGCATAGCTGCTGCTAGAATATAGACAGCTTGGGTGTTGATGCTTTGAATTGTTTTGATGTTGTGATGTAGCATTTTTTTCTTGAGTGATTTCCACTGTCATCATCAATGCAACTCATGATCTGACTTCAGAACTAATGAAATAGCTCACATAGCTAGTGAGCAATTAATTCCATGATTGCCTAATCTGGATGGAGAGCAAAAATGTTCCAATACTCAATAGCACAATCTGCTTTCTAATGAGGTACTAATCTTTTCCTAAAAATGGTCTGTTCAGCATGATCTCTGGTCCTTGTTTCTTGTTTGCAAAAGTTATAAATAGCAAGAACATTAGCCTCAGTGGATCCATAATTGCCTAAAAGCCATTAATTTAATAGTTACCGTGCATTCAAGAGGACAGTATAAAAAATTTATAAACATGGCATGAATTTGGCCCTAAACCATGGAGGCCAAATGGTTCTCTGTAGTCTTCTAATCAAACCTAAATACTCCCTTCCAAAAATGGCAAGTGAACAGATGAAAATGTGCTGGCACAGTCTGGCAAAATAGACTTCTGAACTCTAGGGACCTGGCCATCCCGTATCTTTGCATCACACTAATGCCAGTCTCATAGCAGCCTAACAAGCAAAGGCATGAGAAAGAGAGGAGAACATACACAATGGCACATGGACTGAGCAGCAACTGCTTCCATGCAGTATATTTTCTCTCTTCTGTTCTAGGCTGACATACTGAGTTGACAAATATGTTAACTTTGGTTACTTCTTATCATTTTTTGGTCTTAAGAAGCAGTTTATAAATGTTTTTCTTTTTTAGCCTCATTTTTGTAAGTCATTTTTAACAGCAACATCAATATAAAAGAAATAAGGAAAACATCTGGCCTTGTATTCAGGGATATTAAATTCATGAGTAAAGCAGATTTTATATGTCTTCAAGGGTTGATCAAACCTCATCTGGAGTTGCTGAGGATCCAACTACCACTGCAGTATTCAGCCCATCATCCAGGCAGCTTGAAGATAAAGCTCCAGAACTGGAAACAAGGCTTGGTGAGTAGCTTCTAAGGTGATACAAGCTTCATCTTCAACCTCACAGACCAAGCTGAAACAAACATATGAGAGGTTAATACAAGCAATACCTTTGTGCAGAAGGATGATGAGTTAAAGTGATCATGAAGTTAGACAGTATAGACCTAGGATATCACAGGAGAAGAGTTAAGAGTGCAGGTACGGTGAAGCAGAACTGGGGTGGCCACATAAGGACAAGAGGGGGATTCCAGAGTCGTTATGGGGTTTGTTGTGGGGAGGAAGCAGGGAAAGACAATGCTAAATGAAGTGAGGGGAAGGACAGAAATGAAGTGGGGAATAGATTTGTTGAAGAAAATTCACCCAAAGTGTACAGCTTTTCAGCAGTTCATTGTGAGTATAACCCTGTAGGAGATGGAAATGTACTCATGCTAGAGAAACTTAAGAGGTGAGAAAAGGTTAGAGTTGTCTCAGCCTCCCTCTAGGAAGGAGGAGACCACTGCAACCCCAAAATAACAGGTAATAGCAGATAAAGAGCTTGAGTAGACTACATGGGCGGTCCTTAGAAACCATGCTGTTAGAAAGTCTGCTCTTTGAAGAAGTCTTCAAATGCCAGCCAAGTGAGAATAAGCACATTGTCAGGTCAAAATATGAATACATGTATGGGTCACAAGCACATGTGATAAATATGATGATAGGATATAAAAAATAAATCTGTTTAAATATTAATTATTACATTGGGGCAAAAAGTCACAAGGCACAGAGAATAGAATTTTTTTTGTTTATGCCCATCCATTGATACTTTCTTCCTTAGGACAAATTGTGAAAAAAACTGTGTAGGCACTGATGGTGGAAAACATCAAAAGAATATCATGCCTGGACTTCAGACTGTCTTGTCACAGACATGGTTAAATGGCAGTAAAGACAGGATCATAGAGGTAAATGGCATGTCCTAGCAAATTAAGGGCTGATTTATTTGCTATTGATGTTTTTTTGTAGTCTTCTGTGGAAAAAAAAAAAAAAGTACATTATTGTGCCTGTTTAAAATGAAAAAAGTAACATTTGCATATATGTGTCACAGATCAGTTTAAAAATATTCCTTTTTGTGTGACACCTTGAATGCAATGCATATAATATCTTTAAGAAAGATGGTTTATGTTCATTGTTTAAGTCAGTTTAATTTTCCCTTTATTCAGATGTTACTGTGTAAATGTCGAAGCATCTCTGAATCCATACAGAAGAAATTCAGCTTTTAGACTCATTTGTTAAGCTGAAATAGCATCTAATTCTCTATCCAGAATACTAAAAATGTTCCATTTAGGGAGATAAGACTCAGCAAGATGACATAACCTCCAGTTTTTTTCCTGCTGCATGAGTTTTCCATTTGATACTGTGAAACAAACAGTGAGCAAAGTGGCTCATTAGAAGTTTTGGCACTACCTAGCTCTGAAATCAAGTGATTTTCATTCAGTGCAAATGTGGTCGGTTTTATTGCACTTTGTAGCCTTGAAGAAGTAGAGAGAGGAATAAAAGATTCCTATTAAGACCAAACAGACAACCTGTGGTTCTATTAAGAGATTAATCTCCTTGAAACTCAGCAAAATTGCTTCTGAAACTCTGCACACTGCGCTTTACCTGTACAGCTGTTGGGCTCGGTACTGTAAGCACAGGGAACACTGAAGTGTCTGCTCCCACACAGCAGTAAGGATTTGTGCTTCTTCACACAACATTTATTGTCTGTCTTTGAGTTAGAGGATCAATAGAAGAATTTCAGTTTTAAAATGTGGAAGCTTTAATGGGTTATCAAAATCTCATACTTAGGACCTGATTCAAAGACCATTCAAATCAATACCAGTGCTGGCTATTATTGACATTGACAGGCTTCACATCACACCCTCCATCTGAGCTTTGCACTTAGCTTCAAAATGCTCCTCAAGGAAGAGTCTATCTTCTTATTTTTTCAGACACTTAAAGAAACTGAAGCTATATATTTTTCCAGATGTTTCTTTGCAAATAAACTTTTAGGTATTAAGTCCTATAGATGTCCTATCCTAAAGATTACTTACAGAGTCTTATCCTGTTTTCCTCCTTACTACATTCAGAAATTGTAACATCTTGAGGTTCGCACAACTAATCAGGGTCTCATTGGAGGATTAGATAGATTGGAGTATGTCTTTGGTATCACTTACTAGCAAACAATATTTAAATAGTATCATATCACTACAGTACGGTGATGGACAATCATCTGTTAGTAAGATTACTATTAGAAATAAGGTGATACTTTGTATGGGTGCTTGTTGCCAGTGTAAGAACTCTGCAGATATTCAATCACTGTCCCAAGTAGAGGACAGGTGTTGTGAGAGTAGAGTGCTGGACATCCTGCAAAGTTCAACCTTGCCTGTCTGAAAATTTTATGGGACAATCGGTGACTTAAAGCTCTATGCTATTTCAGTCTGTGACCATTCCTCTTAGCTGAGAAAAGGGTACTTTTATGGGGTCGTTTTTTAGAGTTCACTTGCATTATCTTTTTGAGAAACTCTAGCATGAAAGGCTTTTGACAGTGTATGATTGATGCCATGGGCTGAAAAAACAAATCAAAATGTGATTTTGCCACTGCTCATCGTGCCATATTTTAAACGAACAATGCCAAGTGTAATAAACTATTATTTGCTTGCTGGATGAAGGTTGTAGAAGGCCACTATGTCAACAATATTAAATTTATCAAACAGGGTTCTGCAGGTGGACATTAAGTCTGTTGTAATGTCAGCATGAAACATCCATGATC
Organism: Chloroceryle aenea; assembly: GCA_013399075.1. Classification (NCBI taxonomy): domain Eukaryota; kingdom Metazoa; phylum Chordata; class Aves; order Coraciiformes; family Cerylidae; genus Chloroceryle; species Chloroceryle aenea. Next base: position 206,149 of record VWZY01008046.1, read on the forward strand.
TAATTGGCTTGCTTGCAGACACTCCATGTAGCCTCAACTTGGAAAGAAAGGTCAGAATTCAAAGAACAGATGGCAACTGGCTAAAGTAATTAAGTGCTGAAAATCAAATCCTTCTTTATACACATTGCACAGAATGTTTAAACGGAAGTTGGACCAGCAAAATCAGGAACTCAGCATTTTTTTTCCCATTTTCCAACCCTAGGAATTAAATTTGTACTAGAAAGAAGATGTTTATAGCATTAAATAAAGCACTGAATATGTTATAAACTTCTCCTAAATAGAACAAGAACCTTAATATGAGAAAAGGAACAATTTTAATCTAGAATATTGTTTTTATTATGCAAAACATCCCCCCAGGGAATAGCAGAGATGGAAAGTAAATTATTCTCTTATCATTTGTCCTCAGCACCTTGTTCTTCAGTTCAAATGCAATAGATTATGGTTCTGGTTATAGCCATATGGTCAGCAAAATAAACTGTCAAATTATTGAGAGAGGAGCAAAGTCAGGTTAATTTAAATGAAAACATCTGTCACCACAATGTATTTTAAAATACTCAGAAAAAGAATCATGGTAACACATTGCTGTCAGCACAACAGTCTCAACCTGGGTAAATTAGCTTAATTTAATTTCCTGACAATTAACAAACCCTTTTTATTACCGATTCAAATATTGAGAAAAGCCATAGTCAGTTAAACTTGATCCTCCCAAGACCTTCAGTGAGGGCCTCAGTCCCTCAGGGGTGTTTCTGCCCCAGCGTGAGTCATCCACAACCATGGTCCCTCAGTAGTCCTTGCTCTGGCAGAGAGCCCAACCTTCACAGAGTCCATCTCCAGCCAAGTCCCCAGAAATGGCCCCTTCATGTCCCCTCCATTTCTCCTCACCTGTCTCCTCACATATCCCCTCCTCACAGTGGCTGCCTCCCTTTCTTAAATACGTCAAGGTCGGTGCACCGTGGATCCCTAAGAGTGCCTGCTGTTCCCAGCAGTGCTGGAGCTCTCCACCAACACCACAGGGCAGCTCATGGCCTCATCCTGTAGCCAGGTGGGCCCACGACACCCAGGGCAGCTTGTTTGACTACTTTTACTGGCCTACAGAAAAAAAATGAACAAGAGAACGAAAGCAATTTCCAAATATGTTACTCATTAATTTATCTGTTTCCCATGAGTAGTCTAAATTTTTCATAGTTTTAAATTTCTGTGCCACAGGATCTTAACAATCATGGGCCATCTCTAGAGAATAAAGAAACTGGTGCAGTACCAGAATATTGTGCCTTTCACTATGACTTTGAGGTAGCTCAGTTCCTATGTACAAGAGGTTTTTGAATAGCATTTCTTTGGAAAAAAAACAATGTTGGAAGGACAGTTTACTGCACAGTTTTAAGCAGCAGCACAAAATTTACTTGATGTAGTTGAGGTGCTCCCACTGTGCACCCCCTGGCCTACCACTATCCTGTGATTAATGAAGTGGAAGGCACAGGGAACAGTGCAAGACAACAATTAATGGCTACTAAAAAATGCATACATGCAGGGTTTACTCTGTAACACCAAATGAATAAAGCTTTTCAGACTGCACAAATTTACATTAGAAGTTATGAGGCAGATTTTGTCCAGAGATCCACGTATGGTTTTTCTACTGTGAATAACATGGATCTGCTGTGTATATCTCAGGGCAATGTATAGTCACAATGAAACAAACATGAGTGACTCGTGGAGAACTCTGCAACAGGAAAACTTCAAAGTTAGATTGGTTTTGGGAAGATGTAACAAAGGATATCAGATATTCTGGTGACTAATCACTTTGTGTTAACCTGTGTTAGAAATAAACAAATGTATTAGACATCTTTTTCATGCTTGAGGTTAAGGCCTGAGAGAAATAGAAATGTGTGTTCTCTATTGATTTCTAGTTTTCCTATACTTCTTGCAGGTTTGATACTGACTTACAAAGCACCTTAAAATTTTTCAAACTCTAAACTTCAACACAAAAGATGACCAAATAATTACAATTCAAAACCCCTTTGTAGCTTTTCCTCATATATATGTCCCCGAGAAAGGGACCATGCATGGACCAAATGTTCACCTCCTTTTCTTTCTTACTTCTACACCTGAAAAGAAAGAAAACAAGATGACAGGGGAGGGGGACAGTGTGCACGCAGTGACTAAAGGCTTGTGTCAGATTATACCACATGTGTGTATTCACAGTACTTCAATGTTCACATTCAGTTGAGAGAGATTCCTGAGTAATGTCTTAAGGGTGCATACCTGGCCTTCTTTATGCTAGCAAATACCATTGCTTAATCCAGTTAATAACTATGCACCAAATACAGCTTCATTATAGTTCTCTCTGTAGGCAACTTCTTGTTTGTACACAGGTCAAGGAGGTATCAGATTTTTTTTTTAGTTTATTTACTTATAAAGACACAGACCACCATAGTCTTGCCAAATCTTTGCTGAATCCCTGGAGAACTCTACAAAACTGACATGTTTCAAAAAGACAGAGAGAAAATATGACAGATCATTTCATAGTAAGAAACCTATCAGTAACCTCTGATAATGCCTGAACTGTAAACTACAGACTGACAGACAATTGTTATGGTTCATTCAGTTTTAGCTTTTCTTGACATAATCTTACTCCTTCTGGGTGAGAAATGAGATTTGTTTATTCTTAGACTCTGACTGAAGCTTAGTAGCTTAAAAGTAGCAAAATGTTCTTTAGTTTATTATTGACTTAAAAAACCCCTCTCAACAGTAACATTTTGACTTTTCAATCAAGCAGTCTGTCTCTGGCCAACTCTGCAGGAACTTACTTCCCACATTTTTATTATTTGATTGTTTCTGTGGTTTCCAAAGCTGTGTTTTCTTGACAGTGAATATCATCTATCAGGATAATAAAAATATACCTTGGCAGACAGAACATGAGAATTATTCTTTGAATAAAGAAAACATGAAAATCATCCCTCAGATAAGGCTTAAACTGAAAAGAAGCCAGTGATACTAGGTAAATCCAGAGTGCAGTTAGAAAAAAAAAAGTTTAATATTCTCTTCAGTTCAACACATCAGTTTAATCCCTTTTTGGTTCTATTTATTATTATCTTAGTCCTGTTAGCAGAATCTTATAGAGGACTTGTAGGACACATGCATACTTCTGCAAAACCCAATGAACCAGAAGGAGAGGAAATGTATAACTATGTGAATATGGAACCAAGGAAAAACTTAGCAGCTGCTATCATCTAACTTGTATGATCCAGAATCTACTGTCAACTCTCCAAATGGCATGGTAAATACAAAATCATAAAATGGGTTGGAAAGAAAAAATTGTTTCATCAGTAAAATTCTGACTATTGGCTCATATATTCACTTGTTTCACTGATTACCACCCCTTCCTCATAGCAATCTGTCCCATAAGGTGGCAGCAACAGGTGGCAAATTTCTTCTGTGGGGTACCGATGGATGCAAGCTAATTTCATTTCTAAGCCATGTCATTTTCAAATGGTATAGCTCCACTAGAACCAGTGGAATAATTCTGATTTTTACCATTTGTCTCCCCCCAACCTTCCTTATTTGTTTCTTTGTTTTTTTTCATGTTGCATATATAAGAGACAAATTTTATTTGCGAGTCATGTATGTTGGAACTCAAGCATGTGGAAGTTAACAGAAAGATGGTCAAGGACACCTATAAGCTTTGAAATAAACCCAAGGTGAAAGGAAACAAACATACAAAATAATAGTTTTCCACAGAACACATGTACTGCTGGTTTGGTTTTGCTTGGTCCTGCACTAACATTATATTTCTGAGGAATCATTCTAGACCAAATTCTTGAAATCCTTACAAAAAGGCATTACCAAATTGTCCTGCATTGTCTAGGCAGACAGAAAGTATGGAGATGAAACGTAGTTAAAATTACATTTAGTGAGCAGAGGAAGAGATGAGGCTGAGTGAAGAGAAGTATCAGTCATGAATAATGAAAACAGAATGTGACAAAATAGAAAAAGAGGAAAAGTCAGTATCTTTGTGAAAATCATAATTTTAGACTAGAGAATGGGAACACTTTTTGAGTAGCTGAGGCTTAAGGAATGAATCACAACTGTGATGGAGTATCCAGACTACAAAAGGAGTTTCAAGAGAGCAGTTCCTCCATGCAAAGCAGTTTTCTACTATTTGCTTTCATCCCGAAATATCGAGGGATGATGTTGCAGCATGAGAGGTGCTGATCTGGGATCTCAATGACAATTGCAGGATGGATCATCAGACAATGAGGACATTAGTTTTGGTGCAACCTGAGGCAATATATTTCACTTAGATATTTCTCTGCTATCCTTCCAGATATTTTTTTTCGTTTCTCTTTTTTTTTCCTCTCTTGATGGCTATTAACATTTCCATAGAGCACTCATTTTGGGGCTGAAAAATGTTCAATCTGAATTTTTATCAGCCTCGTATAGGAACAGATTCCTCTTTATTATTCACATTAAATAATACAAGATGAGACCTGACAGTAGAATGCAATGACTTATCTTCTAGAGGTTTATGACAGACCTTTTGAAGGAAGGGATGTAAGGTTTTTTTCAGAATGTATAAACACTTCAGGTTTCTGTACAGCTATCACATATTATTTCTACAAAATATTATTCTTCTTGAACTTTGTCGTGAACTGAAGACACTCTCACCTTTAATAATTTATGAACTGATGGGATTGTTGCTTTAAATGTTCTGTTGTCTGCACCGATAAACACATAAAATACTGCTTTGTCTTGGATTTTTTAGTGACTTGTGAATGCAGCTGTAAAATAACTCTTATAGCACAATATATCACAAGAAGGTTACCCTGTAACTCAGCTGCTGTGATTTGTCCCCTGCTTCTGAAGAGCTTCAAACAGGTCACTGGCAAAGAAATCCTACAATAGAGAGAAACTCATTTTGGGCTCAGATGCGATGCAAGCAGATCCCAAGCAGAAGCTTCCTGCACAGCTCCTGTTATGCTTCCTTAGAGGCAACCAATCCAGCTGATTTTCCAAACTGGTGACTGCCTGACGCCTGATGCCTCTTACAAACCCCACAGTTTGATTAAGGAATGTTTAAGGAGAAAACTCTATGTTCAAGATTGTCAAGGACAAGAAATTCCACAGAGAGTGACGACCCCATCCATGCAGCACTGCAGGTGGACTGACCAGCATGTGGTCTGAGAGCAGGGGAGCAAATGCTAAGAAAGCAAATGCTAAAAGAGTAAGAGCAGAGTGCCTTTATGTACTACAAAGAAGTTCAGTTATTTAATGGTGGAAAGTGTATTAAATACCTGTCAAAAAGTTTGCCATATGAAGATGTGCCTAAAATGGTTCTCAAAGAATATATTCTTCTTTTTTTTCTCTTTGCAACCTTGTGTGGGTTTTTTTTCCTACCCTAATGTTACATTACGTTAATGTTAAAAAGATAGGTGGAGGAGATCCAGAAAAACAGATCTTTGCATAAAGCAATTGTTTTTCTACTGCTAAGGTAGAAAATCAATAGTGCATCAAATCTGCTTTGTTCTTGAATCACTAAGGGCTTTGGTTCCAGATGGGCACATACAAAAATTACTTACCTCAGCTTCCATGTATCTATTTGAAAGAAAAACCAAACCAGATAAGCAACTTGTGCTTTAAAGTATATTCATTTTAAAATATTTTATTAATCTTCTATACAGATCAAATCTAATCCAAGCCAGGAAACACTGCTGCATTTCACATCTCTGCCCATTTAGTAGTGGCATATAATTTGGTATTTCTGTTTTGAACGACTGATTTTTCTATCAGTATTCTGCACTTTAAATTGAAAATGTCTAGTGTGGACACAGAGGAAGCTACCCTTACCTTCTGCCAAACTATTTATCTTTAATAAACACATCCATAGGCACAGGGACAGCGAACGCAACAAAAACTCAAACCTGAAACTTGATTTTAAATTCACAAGTCTGTATAAAAATTGTTAAAATTGTCTAGTGATTTTTATCCCCTTCATTACTTCATGACTGTTCTGACACACCTTACTGGCTTTGGATTGTCAGAAGTTATGTAGCTGATCTTTACTCTCCTGGTCAGTAGAGTTCTCTGGGATTTCTATTCTTAGCTTTGTCTACAATATGGCTTAGGTTTTGTTTATGTCAGTGGAAGTAACTGTGTTCAATTCAAAATGGACTATGCTTTGAGCAGGAGTATTTGGACTTCTACCTAATGAATTGGAAAGTAGATGCCTATTTCTTGAAAAAGAAATAATCTGGATCGTTTTAAAAAACTCAGAGGTCCTTAATTCTATGTGAAGCCAGTGTCCTAGCAACAGTTTTGGAAAAAGAAACTATTTTGTTATGATAATGCTTTTCTTATAATGCAAGCAACGAATACACAGCACCCAGAGTCCAACCACTCTATAGCATGTACATAAAATTGTAAATCCCCATCTGCCTGAAGAAGGTAAGTGCCATAAAATATGGTGCTTCCTATTACAGCAGAAACGCACAAAGAAATGCACACCAGGGCTTAGCAAATCAAAGCCTCTGCACTGGCAGGTAAACATACAGGGGACCCTGGACCAATTGCCATTGTAACAGAGCTGCCATTCTCACCAGTGCTCCTGGTAGTGCTTCTCAGGATGCTCACATACAGGCTCTAAGAATAATTCTTCAATCAAATTTGGCCTCCTGGCTGAGGAGAGAGTGGGTATTTTGCATTGCATTACCAGCAGCAAGGGCAGCAAGATGGGAACTACTTCTTGCCCTCTCCCCCTGAGATACAGTTGTCATTCTCTCACAGAGATTCTGTCTGCATTATTATTCTGTGCTAGCAAAATCAAATGTACATTGTGGTCACACAGCTCTATTCATACACTAGTTGCAGTAACAGAAAATACACTTAGAACTGAATCACCACGAACATAATCCGCCCAATAGATGATCTTCCTAATTGTACTATATATTGTATCCTTCACATTTCATGTAATTCAGTACACAGCAAAGGCAATTCCAGTTAGGTTTCCCCTGAGACTTCACACTACAGATTCCAAGGGAAAAAGGGTTACTGTCCAATTGAGAAGTGAGGAGAAACCAGAAATTTGACATTTTCTTGTATTTTGGTCATCAGTTGCTTTTCACAAAGCTCTTGTTACACCATTTTCAAAATACATACAGAAATCAATATTCTAATACATAATACTTCACTGTGGTTTAAAGTCTAACATTTGCAAACAGAGCAGTTAAGAATAATTGGAAAGGCAGGTCTTAGTGAGAAAAAACAACCACACATGCAAAAAGGTGGACAAATGCCACGAGGAGGAGAGGATGGGTGAACACAGGGGCTTACGCAAAGGGAAGGACCAAGGTGAAGTCTGTGAGATCACAGCAGCCAGAGGAATGTTTCTTTAAGGGAGGGAAAGATTCTCCCATCAAAGATAGGTATCTTCCCACAGTTCCTGAATTAATTATTCCTTAAACTCTAAATGCTCAGTGCAGAACCACAGACACCTCAGACACATCTAAGGCATCCTGTTCTCTTTCACACCATCCCTCTGACCTCCCATTGCTGGAAAATCCAGCCTGTTTTAAAACTAATTTTAACAACATGGAAAAGAACTGGATGAAGGAATAGAAATTACAAAAAGAGGTATTTGGGTGATGCTCCAGAGACTAAAACTATGAGGAATGCAGTGTTAGATCTGCTTTTAGCATTTGCATAAATGGCTTTCTTAACAAAGATCACAGATTTTCATGGACATCTTGCCTTTTCTTATTTTCCAGCAAGAAATGCTTGACATACCATGGAGATGCCCAGTCTAGGGATACTCAGAGCAAGAGAATTTGATTAACAAACATGCAGTAATTAAAAGCACTAGTAAAAGGGTATCAGAGAAAGACAGAGAGAAAAGAGAATGCTGGAATGCTGTACTTCAGACATACACACACACAGAAGTTGAAACTGGGTATGTATGTGTGCTTACCAAGCTCAGGCAGCATTAAAGATAGGAAAAAGAATGTAATTTCCTTTTTTATTATTTTTTTTTAACTGATAAAAGCTGTAGGCCATCTGGTACCTAGATGCAGAATGAGGTTGGGCAAGTGCCCACTACAAAGGCATAAGATGGGGGTTGTGAGTAACTCATAATGGAGTCACATGAATCAAAACCATGTCTGACACAGTGAAAAATCAGTCAGCAATTATGTTTGAAACATGGGCACAGCCAATAAAATTCTAAGATAAATATTTCACCTACAGAAAAAGAAACAATAGGAAGATTTTTATCTGATACTGAGAAACAGAAAAATGTTTTTGCTACAGAGATGGGAACTCAGTAACTGTGGATAGTGAAAAAAAATCCTGTAATTAAATATAAATTTTAAATGAATTTTTTAATTGAAAGACAGAGACAACCCATATATCACACATCCAAGTTAAATAGGAGAGATGATTTATCCAAAAAAGGGAATGAAAATTGCAAATAAGTAATTCAGCACAAATAACCAGAATGAAATAGAAGGAATTAACTCTGCAGAACAAATGATAATGCGGAGAAAAATGTGTAAGAAACCGGAGAAAGAAACTAATTTCCCTATGCTCAAAAGACAGCAGGAAGGTCTAAACAGATACTCAGTACAGGCAGAAAGGGAGGATGCAGAAATTTCCAGTCAAAAGGAAGATATTTGTAGCATGTTTGTAATCTCTTTCATGACTCTCAAGGTACATGACTCTGAAGTCCTAGGAAACTAAGCTGCCATTCATTCGTCATAATTACAACTGCAACATGCAGGCTGTCAGTAAGAAAGACATGAAATAAGAGATGTTATCACTTAGTTTGTGCAGCATTTAGCACACAGCAATACCACCCACTGCTGAGTAGTAAAACAATATTTAATTGCTGTACAAGGCCAGAATATTCTCAGTGTGAGGGAAAAAGAAAACCAATAACAATTCATGTTTGTAATGTGGTGCCTTGGAAGAGATTTCAGGTGCAAATGATACAATTTCACCAGCTTTTAATAGGGGAAATGTGTATAGTGAAAAGGAATTCATTTCTGTGCTCTCTGGAATTCCTGATCACCTAATCACCATTAAGATCACAAGGCAGACATGCAGAGATACAAAGCCATTGAAAGGAAGATGGAACTGTGGAGTGCATCCAAGTGACTGCAAGACTTGATTCCCAAAGTCCAACAGAGGTGTAAAGTTAGATACAGGTGAGGAAAGCCACAACTGCTTGCAGGTCTATCAGGTACGTAGCTACCAGTCAAACATCTCTACACAGGAGAAAAGACATCTTTATGGAAAAGGAGTTAGTGTATCATCACAAGTGAAGAAACAAAAATTACAAACTACAGCAGTCTTATTCTTATTATTTTTTTCTTTGAAATGACATAGACAAGTGTCACTGAAAGTTATACTATCATAAGAAATTACATGCACTAGGAGTAAAAGTCAAGATTCCATTAAATAATTTTGCAAACTTGAGATGTGATGAACTAGGATCTGAGTTCTTCAGATATGCCACATCTGAAGAAGCAGCATGCTGGACACTAAGATGTGCAATGACTGCTCTGAAATTTATGTCCAGTTAAATCATGTTCATGAGTTATGAAAGATGTTCAGCAACAGAAGGAGACTGTAATATCATGAGGTTTCGGCTAATCTTGGAAAAGCCTTTTTCCTACAACTTTAGGAACAACCAGAGCTGTGGCACTGGTCTAAGACCAGCTTATTGAAGATCTATGACCTGATTAATTAGGCAGTAGATAGACTTAAGACTTTGGCTCCTGGATACCAGGACATATATGTACAAAACCCAGAATAACAATAAGCTTTTTGTGACAAAACACCTAACAACCAATGAGGAACACAGATTGCAGTAGTGAATGTTTTGACAAAATACATAAAACAGGCTTATCTACATGGATGGAGAAGTACTTGAAATTTTAGATTTCACAGCATCTCAGAATAGAGAGTCCAATTTCCCTAGTGTGAAGTGCTGTCATGCTAATAACTAGCAGATTGTCTATAAACCACTAAAACTATTTCAACCACTTTTTATATTGACAGTAAATTGGTGCAAGAAGGGAAGAATCTTCTTGAAATGTATTAATCTTGTGTTCTTCAAAGCATCTAATACTGCTCTGAGACCGAGATAATAAAAAGTTGTTGCTTTAGGAAAACTCCATGTCTACCTGATACTGGTGTTGAAAGGAGAGCTGTTAGGCCAGCCTTAGAATCCACTGGATGACCTCTTGTAAACACTACCAGACACAGATGTTCCAGGAAAAGGAAAAATTTTGAGAGAAACACAAAATTTTTCCATCTCTTTCTACCATTATAGAGAAATACGACCCAGTGAATCTGCAAGGCTTTGTTATTTAAGTAAGCTGAGAGTGAAAATTCATGGCTGAAAGGTCTCCAGGTATGCTGCTTCAGACAGTGCAGGTAATTGCCTTAGAAAATGAGTAAATGGTTCACATTTCAAACATTTTCTGCCAGGATCTTCATTCTTTATAAAGAATCAGTTGATAGCCATACCTGACTTGGAGTTTCATTGTAAATATTTAATGTTGATATCTTTTGCAGATACAGGTTTTCTAAGAAAGCAGCTCAAGATTTTTTTTAATTATACATATATGTGCATTTCAGTAACTGGAATGGTGATAAAAATGTTAGAGAAATAAAGTTTCATAAATCTGGCTTGAGAAATAGACAACACATTCTAGAACCTCAAAAAAATAATTTTCAGTGGGTGGAGATAAACATGCAACTTGCTGTGGGTTCTAGCTGCTGGTTTAACTATGAAAAGATCTCAGTTCTGTTAGTGAAAGGGCAGACAAGGTACAGCTGTTTATGGGCTGGACTCCCTGATAAGAATCTAAAACTTTCAGGACTCTGACTAATTGATTGTATACTGATAAACTTTATTTCTCAGAAGCAAATCTTATTCTTCATGGAAAACTGGCCATTTTGCAAATACACAGCAGACTTCTCCAACTATGTTCCTGTCGACTTTCATTGTGATGGGTAACATAAATGATGCTGAAATTTGTAACTTGCTGCTTAGCAAGGAAAAACAAACAGATTACATCTTCGTACTGCACACAGAATAGGCCCATTTCAAATTAATTTCACTTGGAAGACTTAAGGATTTGAGTGTTTGTACAAATGGTGACAAGATTTCCTCAGTACCTGTTGGTTGTTATTCAAAATAATTGGACAGTTTACTCTTTCACTTATTTTGCAGCACAGAAAGCAATTTCAGAAGAATATTTTCACAGCAATTGTGAGCTGTAATAAGAAAAGTAATTGCCATAGAAAGGAGTTAGGTTAGAATTAAACCCTGAAAATAAGCAATTTGATCTGCTGAGTAACTTCATGTCGTCAGAGAACTGACTGCAATATTTGCAGTGAAGAAAATGCTCCAATCTTGCTGATACTGTTATTGCACATTGAGGGTTCTGAATCATAACCTCAGACTCCAAAGTGATGGATGCCACTTCCATTGCTCCATAATGCCACGTGTCATGCTCCTTATACACCCATAAAGAGATGGTGTTAGTGCAGACTTCAAAAAGTTCTTCTCTGCTCAGAGCTGGAACTGAAGTGATAAACAAGACTCTTGGGAACAAGAGGTAATTGAAGAGATACATACATACTGAGTACTTTTACTCATGAGCTAGAAAAAAGGAACAGGATAATATCTATGCAGAAAGAGTTCCCAAAAACATTGTATTAAGTATTGTGCATTCCAAGGAATTATCTTTTTTTGTATGCACAAATCATCAATTTACATCCACTGATGGCATGTTCTGTGTTTGGTGTTTTCCCAACATCATTAATTATGTCATTTACTTGAAGATGACTTAGGTGCAATGGCAATTGAATGTGAATGTAATTTGATAACAACATTCAATCACATCCCTTCTTTCAAGAGAATTAAGCCATAATTTGACATCATGAACAAGGTATTCTCACATTCTCTGAAAAGGCTGCTTAGTGAAGCATCTGTTTTCAGACTGGATCTACTTACCTCCTTACAGTCTGGGTGAGATTATTGGATTTAGATTCTTTCCTAAAGCTAGCACTCTCATTTCAGTAATATCACAGATTTGAAAAGGAAGTCTTTTTAATTTTGACAAGATCTCTATCATCTTTTCTAATCTATGTAACATCTCTTATAAGTGATTATCCTATTCTTATCATAACCTCCCAGACAGCTACGCTTTTTTTCAAGTGTTCATTGCATCTTCCAGGAACATTCCTTTATCCTTGTCTCATGGTTTAACCCAGCTGGCAACTCAACCCCACACAGCCCACACTCCCCAGGTGGGATAAGGCAGAGAATTGGAAAGGTAACATTATGCAAACTTGTGAGTTGAGATAAAGGCAGTTTAATAGGTAAACCAAAAGATGAAAAAGCAAAGCAGAACAAGGAATTCATTCACCTCTTCCCATCAGCAGGCAGGCGTTCAGCCATCTCCAGGACAGTCATGGTTACTTGGGAAGTTAAACACCATCACTCTGAACATTCCCCCCTTCTTCCCTTTTCCTCCAGCTTCATATGCTAAGCATGACATCATATGGTGTGGAATATCTCTTTGGTCAGTTGGGGTCAGCTGTCCCAGCTGTGTCTCCTCCCAACTTCAATACTTCAATCCCCTTCACTACTTTCCAATTAATTAAGAAAAGAATTTTCCTTCCTATGTAAGATTTACATCCTTAGACTCAGTTAGTTTCTACAACCTTTGCTCTTCACTCACATTCACTCCTGCATTGTCTCTAGAATATGTGTTTTGCTGGATTTTTTTTTTTTGCTTCTTTTATTTTCAAGGGTCCCTCAAGGCTTCTTAGAAAGGAAAGCAAAATGTAATGGTGAGGATAAAATGTCTGCCTTGAAGTAGCAAAATGAAGACCTTCATTGACATCTTCAAGCAGTAAATATAATAAGGGTTAACAAAGGTCCTCAATCTGAGTAACAAGTGTCCTGAACACTGCTGCTCTAACTCAGCTCCCTCACGTAACTACCTGTGTCCTTTTGCCAGTTGTTAATACACACCCTGTGGACTTGTCAAGAGAATATATTTCTCTTGTCTAGGAGAATGAAGGGAAAGTATAGCTGACTTCCACCACCTGCTTCACTGCTGGAATGATGTATTACCTGAATTTCCTCTCTGTTTCTCTGCCTGAAGCAGCTTATGACCTCTGTCTGAGGCAGGGGACCTGTCCTGACCAGTTTCCCGAGCTGCCTAGGGAGGGTAGCAGGGGGGTCAGTTCTTCCATCAGTGCTGAGGAGGCGCATGCTGGGTTCAGATTCACTATTTTGGTTCCTTCTTGATTTACTATCTTTGAACTTTTCAGTCATTAACTTTCTAGGTATTCAAATTGCCTTCACTAAACTGGCTTTCTCTGACCCATTCCAATCAAGCCGTCATTACAATACCAAAATGAATGCCCATACATTCCAACACCTTAAAGTTTTCCCATACTTCCTCTTACTATTCCACAATCATGTCATGCTTTTTATGTTGCATTTCTACATGTTTCTCTGTGTATCCTTTGCCTACTTTTTTAACCTATTTCCTTCCAGGTGACGTTTTTCTATTCTCCTTGACAAGAAACTCCTCTTTTGTCTTTCCTGAACCTACCATAGTACCAGACTTGACTCTATTGTCAGACAATATTCAAGGAAGAAGCCTTCCTTCAAATGTAACTCTCTTTTAAGGAAGAAGACTTCCTTACTGTAACCTTCTTATGTTATTTCTCTTTCTAATGAGAACATGGTCAAACACAATACCATTCAGAGAGAAAATAATAATAATAGTCTTAAGAAAAGGACCTGAATAACCAAAAGAGAAATCAAGAAACAGAGGTGAGGAAGACCCAAAAGAATATAAAATAATATAAAATAATTATGAAAGCACGATAATGGGAAGGATAAGATTCAGTATACAGCTCATTATCTCCTCTTCTTATTATTATTTTTTTTAATGGTTTTCCCTGACCAGTCTTTAGTTTTAAAGTTTTATAAGCCTCAGACTGCCATCTTCTACTCCAGAAGATGACACCATCTTCAGATTCCAACATTGTAATTTTTTCCCTACTCTTACTTACAGTTTGATTCCTCATTCCCAGTTCTGACAATGAGTTACCAGCCAAGCTAAGGAATGTTCTTTTTTTATCTAATCGGTTGCAGCAGACACTTAAGAGAGCTGAGTTACCTCCAAAAATGGAGAAATGAGTATGTGGGGAGGCAAGAGCTACACTGTCTGATTATACGTGTAACTGGAGTATGGCCACAAAGCATACTGGAAATAGTACCCAGCCAGGGACTTCTCTCAATGTAATATAATTTTACTAAGATCAAAATCTATGAACTAACCAGCCAAAAATGACCTTCCTATTTATTTACTCCTCTCTTCATTTTTACACAGTTCAGTCCCTTCCCTTTTGTATCTGGGATGATGTTTAACCCAGATGAGTTATCTACTGCACACAAACAGCACCTTCCTTTTTTTATCCCCACACGACTGATTTTATAATTAAGAGAAGAAGGATAATTGAGCATGTCTCTGTGTGCCTCCACTGGAGTCCTCCGTATCAACATTAGAACCAAAATGAAAATCTAGTTTATATACTATTAATCTTTCTAATGAGAAGTTCATTAATATTCCGAAGTCATTATCCAACACTAACCATTTTGACATCAATTAGATTTATAACCACATAAAGCCTGTGGCATCCTGTACCTTTCATAGTCAATCTTCATCTTACATTGCATAGCAAATGGGAAACAAGATGACACTACAGTCTGTAAAGCCACTGATATAAGAAGTAGCATACTGAATTGTAAAGCACCAAAATCATGTTTCAATTAAGATAAAACATTAATAACCTCCTCTTCTTGGATTTGATAGTGTTAATACATAAATTTCATTGCTGTCCTTGGATTTCCTCATAGACCAATTAGCTTTTAACAACAATTAAATGAAAAAGATACGTAATGATCCTGATAGAATGAAAATATTTGTCACAGGCAATTCATGCAAGGAAATTATACATGCCAGACTGAACATGTTGAGGAAAATTCCCAGCTACTCTCCCTCTCAGCCAAACATATTTGAATGTCAGTCAAATGCTGATTTTGCTAGTGATTGGCATAATTTCACAAATTCCGTATCATCCATGAAGATTGCAGCATAGCAGAGGGGCACTCATTTTTTGTCAAAGTCCAGCTGTTTTCCACAGAATAGGCAGACCATTAGGCAGGGAAAGAAATGTCATTCTGGTTTTGTTTGTTTGTTTGCTTGCTTGCTTGCTTGCTTTTTCCTCTTCAGATAATGAATCATGTAACATTTGTATTTATCACCGGTCCCCTGCTTAGTGGTATCAAAATACAAGTGCAGAACCCACTCAGATAAAACTGAACAGTCCTGGGGTATTGTGGCTATTATATAAGGAAACTTTTTTCTTGTTAATATACATGTAAAATACAAATGTTTAATAAACATGAAGGTTATTTGTAAGGGAAGTGAGATGCTGTGTCTGATAATTACTGGTCACGTATGTGTTTATTTGACAGGAGTAAAAGTCAGGTCACTGTGAAGAGCTCTTGAAATTCCACCCCTCTTCTATTTGCATTGGACGTCTGCTAGACATTTATAGGATTGAATCGATAAACTTTCACTTCCTTCTTGTTCACACCACAGCTCATAATGACATTTACAGTAGTGAAAAGGTCACTTGATTTCTCTTTATGCTTTGAAGAGTAAAAGGTAGAATTATTAGGGAACGTTATTTCCAGAGATGAGAAAGTTAGAACTATCTAGAGTATAAATAACAAATAAACTCTGCCAGTGACCTTTTGGTGATATTGTCCATGCATTATTCTAAAACTATTTTAATTATGTTTTTAACAACCCTGTAGTCTTGGATCCAAGATAAAATCCTGAAAATCCTGACCATTTTATGTGCACATTAAATGAGAATCTATTAAATTAACTAATTGGCCACTGGGCACCAAAATCTGACTTTTATTCTTTTATACCACACATTTTCATTGCCTTCAATGTTCCTTCCATTTATTCTGCTCTTTCTTTATTCTTAATTCAATAAGGATTTGTATGAGATGCTCCCAAGAGTGTTATTAGGAATTACAAGACTGATTTGCAAGCAACAGGATGAATACATAACCTTAAAAGTTATTATCCCCAAAACAAACAAGCTTAGAGTCTTTTAATAGCAAATTTAAGAATGACAGGTTGTGGCTTTGAAGGTATGAGTAGTATTTTATGAATACTAAGGAGCATATTTTAAAGTATGACTCTGTGTTTCCCATAGCCAGATATTTAACTAACCATCCTAATCTGTATATTCAACAGAAAATAGTTCATTTCTGCTAAGCTAAGTATTTAAATCAGGCTAGCTTTTGAGTATAATTCTGGGCAAATTGTTACTGGCCTGATGAAAACATAGCACAATAAATTGCTGATATGTTTGTCTTGTCATTCCCTATGGGATCTTTCTGTATATAGTGAGTGACACAAAAGCACTGTGATATGGATGGAAAGCATCATTAGACCATCAGGCCTTTCTACGTCCAAATGCCACACTAAGATTTCATTTCTACACAAATCTAGGGAAAAAAGTCTTATAAAAATACCCAAACAACTGCATTTTAACAATAACTGTAGATTAAATTATATTAATTTTCAATTAGGAATTAATATCTGTGTGTTGAAGCATCATTCATTAAGTACAGTCATTAAAAAATGCTTTAACATGCTCAGCAATATCCTTCACTTAAGACAGAAGAAGTCTCAAAGTAAAGCTAAATTCCAGTATTTTCTTGCTGCTAGAGAAGCTCTGATTTTCTATTCCAGATAAACAGAGATGACATTTGAAGGACACAGTACGTTCAGATGGCAACAAATTAAGTATAAGGAATGCTACTTTGCTAAAGGATACTGCTTTTAGCGAGAAAACTCCAATGTTCGACTCCTTTATGTGCAGATAACAGCACAGACATCCAGTGATGGTAAAGATCATTCTGTTGTGGTCACTGCAGCAGTATAAACTGTGATGACATAAAAAGACTTAAGGCATGAAATGTGCATTAGACTACTAAGTCCATCAGGTTGAATTAACTTCCATATTTTCTTTCTGCAGCAATTATGGCACCTTGTCAATCACCTGCAAACCCCAGAGGTATCCAACACTGGTCAAAACATTTATCACTTGTTTTTCCAGGTACGTATGTATGCATGCATGTGTATTCTTTCTATTTGCAACAAGCATGTGTGAAAGTGTAAAGGGCAAACTGACTTGCTCTGGGAATTCATGTTTTTCAGCAAGCTGGCTTTTCAATAAGCTGACATTATTGCATCTGTTTAATTAACTGCTGCATTGATAATATTCAGCCTGGAATGGAAAACGCAGAAACAAAGCCAGTATCTTTTGACTTTAGAAAGAAGTGAGGGTTTTTCTCCTTATCAGAAGGGCTGGCTGAGATGGAGCCAGGAGGCTTCCTCTTAAGGAGGAAGGAAGTAATTGTCTGCCGTCCAAAACTCATTTCTGTACTCTGGAGGATGCTCTGTGTGAACAAGTCAAGTGTGGACAGAGATTACCAGCTCATTGTGGGATCTGGTGAGAAGAGTAAATAATCTGGGAATGACAATTTAAGCATATACTGTATTCATTTTTCACCTCGGATACAGAATGTTGCTGTTTCTTAACTACATTACTCAACTGCTTGTTGACTAAACTCTCACGCTGTTTGCAACAGCAGCAGTTGAAATACCTGCCTACTGTTTGGTTGACTCTCAAACAATAAAGGAATTACAGTTGCATCAGTGAAGAATTACATTTACATCAGAGAAACATAATAGCATCCAGAACTGAAAAGGAGATGGATGAATTTTTGCAATGGG
Source organism: Chloroceryle aenea (assembly GCA_013399075.1). Classification (NCBI taxonomy): domain Eukaryota; kingdom Metazoa; phylum Chordata; class Aves; order Coraciiformes; family Cerylidae; genus Chloroceryle; species Chloroceryle aenea. The sequence continues at coordinate 224,058 of VWZY01008046.1, forward strand.
ATTAGATTTATGGCAAGATGCCTTTAATTTTAAAGCTGTGGCTTTATCTATAGTAGTAATTTTAATACCTATTTTTCAGTCAGTTTGTCTATCCCAATGTTACCAACAGTTCAAACAGAGCTTCAAGTGTTTCAATGCAATGCCACATAGCTGAAGTGAGCAGCATTTATATCAGCAAGGCTGTTAACAATGGGATGAAGATAGTGGTGAGAGAGAGTACTAATTTTCCTATCATTGATGCAATGTCAGTGACTAATACTTTGAGACAAATTCAATTATCAGTTCTAAACCTAACTCCACTGAAGGCACATACTGAAAATTACAGTTGAAAACTCAAAAAAAGGAAAATCTAAGGTCTTCTTTATAACTAAAAAGGAAAGTGACTACTCTTTGACAGAATTATTCATATTATTTTTCTGGTAATTTGTTACTACAAGAGCAGCAGCTGAGGTTAAATATATTTATAGTGTGTACTAGAAGAAATGGATTTTCCCCCCCTCTTCTGAAGGCTGTTAATATTGTTTAACCTTAATCAAGTTAGAGTTGAAATTCATGTTGCCATTTGTTGCCATTGTAGATCAGATCTAAAATGTGTTTAATAGAATTTTAATTCCAGTGGAGGAAAGAATAATTGCAATCTTGATCAGTCTTACTTACTTGCTTCTTAATTCTTGTCTGCATAAAAGCCTTTATGGAGAAAGAAGGAAGATGACAATTATCTAACTTTTAGTGATTAAAACCACATAAAATATGTTACTTCTTTTTTAATGATTTCTGAAAGTCTACAGAATTTTACTGAGTTTTAAATTTGATACTCATGTTTAAAACCAATAATCATATACCTGGACTAGGTCTTCTGAGCTAAGTATTTAGAAAGTTTCGGAATACTTACAAAAAGGTAGTTGGATTCTCAGAAAATTTTGATGGAAAACGAGATTATTCCTTGAACTGTATAACTGGATGTAGTTTTTTTCACTAAGCTTTCTTGATTTCACTACAACTTGAACACTGCTGTAAAACATTACCACCTTCACTGAGCCACTTGTGAATATGAACCATACTTCCACAACTTAAATCAAACAATGGCAACAATTAGTAATCAACTGCTAATCCATAATGCTAATGAAAAAAGTGGAGATTACCTAAGTACCTTGGAAACATAGACATAACTTAAACCTAGGAACCTTAAACCTGGAAATCTGAGGATTTGTTATCCACCTTCTGTTCCTATGGCGTTATTATTACCATTTTCAATTCTGCCATTGCTTTTCTGATTCCTGCTCATTTATTGACCTCCCTTCTAGCCCAGTCTAGCACATGCTCATGTTAGTGTCATGTTTAGCATCACAAGCTATGCGTTCTTGCCAGTGACACATCTCTAGCCACCACTGTGCCGGAAAATGAGTATCTGTGAACCTGCAGAGTTTATTATGAGGTTATGGTAAATTTTCATTACTAGCTGTTAACCTTACTTCTATCCTAGTTTTCATCCTTTTAACTTCTGCCTCACTGGGTCCTCTTCTTTGGCTCAGTGGGGGTTCTACATGTCTGCAAGTCTATTTTGAAATTCATTGTAAAATCTTCTGTGATCAGGAAAGTTATCTCCCAGCAGGGATCAGTTTTAAGGAAGCAAGTGGCATTAGCATCAGGAGGGACTGTGTATGAGTCACACGTCAGGAGGTGTTTGGAATGGTTCATGGTGGGTGTTTTCTAATAATCTGATGGTGGCTTGCTGGCTTGGTCCTGAAGGAATGCTTACTAGCCAGCATTGTCTTTCAAGCAGTCTTCTCACAACAGCTGGAAAAATAACTAAATCTAGACTTTTCCATTCTATTCAGCTCTGCAGTATGTAATTTATCCTTATCACAGGGTGGTGCCGTATGCAAATGTCTCTATTATGTTGATAGGAAAGAATGACACTGCTAATTTCCTGCGAGCTACAAGGCTTTAACCTGAGGAAGATGATTGTCTTTGTACATCCAGTTTAAGGTCTGTCTTCATCTAATATGGAGCAAAGCTCTGAACTTGGAACCCAAATTTCGGCCAATTGCTCTCCGTTACAAAGGGAATAAAACAGAGGAAAGAGAGGATGGATTGATTTTTTTAGTCTCATTCATATCTGAGAAAACCATCCAAAGAAACTACCATAAAAACTATTATCTTCTGAAGAGCTATTCAATAAAACAGTATACTTCAATGGAAACATACTTTAATAAAAACATCTTAAAAGCTCTAATTAAAGTCTTTCCAGTGTTTTAGCTATTTGGTTCTATGTGGAATTTAATGATAAATTTTATACAGCAGAAATGCTTTTATATTTTTCACTGCTGAATATATATTCAAAGGCATTTATCTAGAAGAAAAAAAAAAGTAATCAAAAAGTGTTTTGGAAACACTTGCTTCCTAATTACCCCAAACTAAAAATTAATACAGCTTAACACAAATATATCCCTAAGAGCTGCATGTGCACAGACACATATACATATGCATATATATGCCAAGAATGACAACTGACTTCAAGACAGATATTGTGATAGAACCTCTACAGGCTCCTTAGTTGAGTGCAATGATAATATCCTGTCCAAAGTTAGACTGACAGAAACAGTACCAAGGAAATCAGCAGGAAACATACAGATACAAGAATGAAGATGCTGAAATCAGTAATGCTGAGGCTTTAGGGGAGCAGTGGGATGCTCAACCCCAGGCTGGTATCCCCTAGGCTAGTAAAGTTTGCTTTTTCCAGACTAAGCTTGGGATACAAGTACAAACAGAACCTGAAATGTACAATTATGTGTAGCAAGGGGGAAGAAAGACACTAAGCTTAACTGGTGAAGGAGAACATAGACACATATTGCAACAAGCAGTCTGCTCACTTTGGTATTAAGATGAAAATAGGATGACTAAAGGAATGTGAGAAAGCTTTCTGGGGAAAACTAAAGCAGAAAGCTTTATGGTTTATGTTTTATTTTATGTTTTATGGCTATGTGCTACTTACTGTGAAAGCAATACATTAGTAGTCTATTCAGAACCTGTCTTCTAGTAATTTTAATCACTTCGTTGTTCATGAGGTCCTGGAGGGAAAAAATCCAGCAAGCTAATATGCACCAGAAAAGTTAATATGTTTGTGAAAAGAGACTCCAATGCACCTTCTCATTTAATTAGTGGTAAAGCTGTGCAGTTCCATAGCTAAGGGAAATTAAGGCTGTCAGATTTACAATATACAAGCTTAAGATACATTTTAAAGAGCCTGGTGCCTGTAAAAGACAAAAGTCTGGACATCTGCAGTTTATGCCTTGTCCATCATTACCAGCTTTTGAACAGTCAGAAAAACATCCCTTTTCTGGTGAGCAAAGACAGTGTTTAGAAGGAAGTTCTGAATACTGGTGTAGGAACCACTGGTATTGCTGTCATTATATTGTCACAACATGCCTATTTCACTCTGTCCTCAGACAGTAGAATGAAAACCTAAGTTACACTCCAGTATTTGCATAGTTCAACCAAGACAATCTTAAGTCTATCAGGAGAAAAAGTGATGAAGTAAAAAGCAGCAACACTGATCTGTTTTGTTGAAAGCTGCCTTCAAATACCTGAAATCTGGAAGACATCCCAAATGAAGCAATGTTACCTTGCAGTAAACTAAAACTCCTGCCTACTCACTCAAAAGCAAATTGGAATTCAGGTTGACAACCAATTTTCAGAAAGCCACAAAGCAGGTATGTAGTCTTGATTACTCTTTAGATTTGATTTTACACCACTGCAATTCTTCTGGCTAATTATTTGCAAACATTTTTTCATCAGAGTTTTATAAGCAGAAATATGAATTTATTTATGTAAATGTATCTATAAAATCTTCCTGGACCAAAAATTTATGACATCTAACTGTGAAAATGTTATCTGCAAAAGGAAAGGAGCTGCATCAAAAGGAATAATTCAGAGGGGAAGAAAAAAACAACCCTAATTTCTTCAAGGGGTTGTCTAAACCATACAAAACACTGGATAGGAAGGGGAAGCTTCAACTTTGTCCTGGAAGAGAAATCTCAGCACTTCTGTCAAGAAAGTATAATATGAGTGAGGTAGATCAAGGGACTTTGTCTATTTACATCATTGGCTTTCAGAATCTGTTGTTTTATTATTAAAGTTAGTTGCGGTAGCCAACTGACAAAATAATGAATCCTTTCTAATTCTACTGAACAATCTGGGGCCCTTGGGACCTATGTCAGTGTGTAAGTGTTGTAAATGGCAATAATTCTGTTATTTGATTTCTCTTTCAACATTTTCCTTCTTTTGGCTCAAAAGTTAAATCTAAAATTCCCAAACTGGGACTAGCAATTAGTGCTTGTGTGCAAACAAGTATAACAGTGAAATAAATAAATAAGAGAGGAGAGAGAAGGCAAGGCAATACATTAGTAACAATTATATATCTTGACTAGACTACATACACCATATACATAGAGGGGAAAGAGAGGACAGAGGAGGAAAATACAACTGCAGCCAAACTTATGTACCTAACACTAATTCATGAGCATAAGGGGCATTAGCTGCTGGTCTTTCAAATGAAAAATACTGAGAAAGTCCCACAGAAGTGTAAAAACCAGCTAAATCATACCATGAGCAGTGTGTGGACCCACACACAAACCACTGGCTGTAGGCAATGCTGTCGCTGACTGTGAATCAAGCCAGACTCTTCCTGTACAGACAACAGTATATCTGGAAATGTTGCTTTTGTCCTTGCCATTCAGAAATTCTTCTTCAGGCAATAAGAAAATACTCTCAGTATTTCAACAACATGAAGAAAGCCTCAAGGCCAAAATGTCACCTTCAGCCTTTTAAAACGTTCTGTGAGCACTTTAAAAAAATAATGGGTTTTGTTTGATTTGTAGCCAAGTCATCTGACATGGCAAAGTAGCACTGAGACTGGAACTGCAGGATGTTCAATCAGTGTTGGGCACAAGGTCAGGAATTTGAATTAAAAAACGTACTGGTACCAGGGGATGCAAAGACAGATGGATGGAATATATTTATATACATTTATATATGCATACATACATGAATATACATATATAGTCCTTTAAAAGCAATCAGCCCAGCAACACCTATTGAGATTACTTACTGACTAGAAGGAAAAATGAAGAATTCT
>VWZY01008047.1:302-10626 GCA_013399075.1 Chloroceryle aenea
AGAAATTCAGTGTGCTTACAGAGATTGTTTGCAGACCTTGATCAAACCAGCTGACAGTGCAAACCACAGCCACAAGAAGGCATGTAATTTTGGCTTTTCTTTTTTTGTCTAAGTGAAAAACTTCAGAAGAAGTAGCCTCATCTGTTTGCTAACTTTCAAAACAGGAAGAGGAGACTCCAAAGTTTTTAGATTGACTTTTTTTTTGTCTGTCTCTTTTGTTTAGAGATGATCAGGGTGACTCAATCATTCCTTCTGCTAAGCAGGGAGAATTCATAATGTCCAACAGTCACCCCTAATAATTCCTAGGGAACAAATATTTTAACCCACAGAATACAGTTTTTGTCCTTGCAGATTTTCAAATTGGCAAGGCTTTTTGGTTAGAAAGTGAATCAGGAATGACAAAGTTGTGCTGTGTCTTTCATGGAACTTGTCTTTTAAAAAGACCAGAACATACAGGGTTTTTTCACTGCCTCCAAGGGTTAAAACATATATGTCTATTATTTGGATTCTATATTCCCTTAACCTGGGCTACATAATGATTCAGTTTGGGAAGCCTCACTCTCCTCATACCAACCTTAGGGTAAATTATGATGAATTAGAATGCAGTATAAAATGGGGATATGCCTTAAATGTTTAAACAACACTGAAAATACAAACATTCATGTTCATTACATTCTTTCTTCTTGCTGAGGAAGGAAATGGATGATTCCAAGCAATAAACATTCACCTCTTTTATCCGTCTTCTGCCTTCTTCCAACAATGTCCTCTCTCAGACCATTGCAATAATGGCTGCCTTAAAGATTTTCAGCACTGCTTGAGTGCAACAAAATTCACAGATCAAACCAAATTGGTGTAATAGGAAAACAAAAGACCAGTTATTCCTGTGAAACAAGGTGAATGTCGGGATCAGTTAGGTATTCAGGAACATGGTGGAACTGCCATTCAGATTTTTCATTAGGTAAGTAACAAGTTATGACCTGTAATCAAAGTAGGTGACACATTACAGAGAACTTTCTTTGTTGTATGCAATCTGTTGAAATGCTGGCATTTAACATAAACAGGCTGGGGAAAAAACCTCTGGCAATACCTGCCTGTACAGCTTTATGTATGTAGCTATCTTATGTTCTGTACATTTACGGTATGTGTCAAAACGAAAAACAGGGAACTGCTGGAGCTGCCTCATTTGCCAGGTTTGTAAAAAGGAAGCTGTACTTATAGTGGTAATCATCAGTCTCCAGTGTGAGTGAGTATCCTGTTTTCCTCTGCAGCTGCAGTCATGGTATTTGTAAACCTTCATTGACAGTCCTTTCAAGTGAAAGTGCCAAATATATATAAGCTCTCTTGTTTTTGTGGTGGTGCAAGTTTTTTTCAGTCTCATATGCTTACTGTTCTGTGTTGCAGCTGGAACTGCTGTTGCTGTGAATGGGTCTTTCTTTTATCTGTATAACCTTGCTCTATTCAGTGTGTTTTGAAAGAGGAAATGGTACTAATGCTGTCAAAGAGAAAGGTCCAACAAAGGTAGGAGGGATACCCAGCTGATGAAATGGATTATTACACGACTTCAAGCAACACAAAGTCCTGGCCTGGCAGCCAGGTGAGTGCAGTAACTTCCAGCTGTAAGACTCCAAAGCCCAAGGATATGACACTTGAGATCCTATCTGCCAATTCTTTGCTGACTCAGGACAGAAAAACTCACACAGCTGAATCAGTCCTGAAGGACTGATTGAACAGGGTAACCCTCCTTTGCACAATTTCTGCACTGTTTTGGGCATTTATTTTGCTCCTGCCACGGAGATTTGTTATCCTAGTGCCAGTCTTATGAAGAAGTTCCTGTAAAGTTACTTTACAACAAGTTACTGCAGATGCAGATCCAGATCCAGTTTGCACAGTCCTAAAAAAATAGGGGCTAATGGTTTTAAACAGAACTGAACACATCTTCCTTTTCTTCTGTCTCACTTCCTTATTTTTCCATTTTCCATCTCTGCACATCTCCTCATATTTGGCTTTCTCCTCTGTTTTCTTCTGAGTTCTGCAAAAGTGCTGTCATCTGAGGGAGAAACTGACCACAGGGCATTTTTTTTTGTACACAAATAATATTTTACCATGGCAACCCTAATTTTTTTCATTATGCAGTCCTCTGGACAATTATGTTACTTCTGAACAGCTGGGCATTCCCCTGCTTCTGCTGCAGCTGGTATCTCAAAGGAATCTTAAAACCAGATTGTTACAGGCACAGAACCAATAAGGAAAAGGGACATAATCCATAGAGAAGGTTTTCTGCAATTTCAAAAGGTTTTTGGTTTGTTCATGCCTGCATGTAAGAGTAACATTTATAAATGATCAGTGATATTATTTTGCTGTTAGTAGGCCTAATTATGTTTACTTTTAGACCTATAGCATAACATCTGGTACAAATTAGGAGAGAATACTGTCCACAGTGTTTTGTTCTTTCTGGATTGTCACAAAATGTTTTACAATATTTCCTCTTACCTGATTCATTCTGTAATATCCAAAGATGATAATGGCATTTGAATAGTGTTTAAACAAAAGAATACTTACTATTTTCAGAGCTAAAATGTATAGCAGAATTCAGGTAGCTCTTATTGGAAAAAACAGTTCACTTTTTTTCAACTATATATTGCTCTAGGACCATATGGTGTCACTCAGTTAAATAACCTAGCCCCTACACTTAAAACCTGTTTTTCCTTTTCTTTGTTTAGTTGGTTTTTATCTCTATATAAGTATCTTTCAGTAATTGGGCACTTACAGTAAGGCTTTAATTGAAGCTTTTATTACTGTTCTTACCTGAGTAGCTGAAATATTCAGTAAACACCTGAACCTTAAAGTAATTCTGTGATTTTGTCCAGGGACCAAAATTTTATTGAGTACTGAGTGCAAAAGATGAAAATGTGGAATAGATTTACTGCTTCTTCTCTGCAAGTTCATTTTATAACTATTCATCTTTAGCAGAGCATCTGGGAAATTCCACCCCAGGCCTTCACTTTGTCTTGCAAAGCAAGGTCTTCTCATATGACAGCTTCTCTGTCTTGCTGGTGAAGTACAGGTGAGGTAGCTTGGATTTACACAAGGAAACTCCTTCATACAAGTGCATGTGGGAAGGCTGCTCTTTAGCAGGATCACCCACAGTCAACATGTCAGAGACGTTGCCTCTCTCACCTAGAGCTTTGGCTCTCCTGCTCTGCAAAGGATGGTGCTGCTGTGTCTGCTACCAACTGGCTTCCTTTTCTCCACAAGTGGGTGATCAGCCCATGGCATGAGGATAGAGAAGGGACTCTTGTAGAGCTGCTTTCTCTAGTATGGATCAAGCATGGGTATTGTCTTCAGACCCCTCTGCTTAATCATTTACATCAACTGCAAAATTATTGTGGCTGGCACTCGCTGTTGACAGAAAAGGACAGAACTGGCAGATAAAAGCAATATCCAAAGGCCTTCAGAGGCAACCACCTGGCCAGCAGGCCATTAACCAGGCCTGTAGCCAATATTTAGATACCGTACAGTCCAATCATCTGATAACAGTCTGATTTAAAATAAACTATGGAAGTCAGACCTGAAAGCTGTTACAAAATATTAATTAGCTGTAAAACTGAGCTTTTTATGCTAGCTGTTTCCCTGGCACTCAAGTGCTTTTTCTCAAAGAAGTTGCAGTTTGCTGGTGCCAGCAGAGATTTTACAAACAAATGAATCACTAGGATTTAATTTGTTTGGTAACTTCACATACTACAGCCCTGCCCTGAGCCCATTCTTGAGTCATTCTTGACTGTTTCTTTTACTATTCTTCATGAGATCATGGTGATATGCAGCAAGAGACTCCTTCTTTCAAGCAGCTGGCTTTCCTTCACAGGGAATTAGGTAAGGTCTGAAAAACTTACTATATAATAACTAAAACAATGAGAACAAGAGGTAGTCTCATATTTCTAATATAAGAAAGGGATGCTACAGTCTTTTTGTTGTCATTTGCAGAGTCAGATTTACTAAGCTGTAACCTCATGCCCAGCTTTACTTTCTCTGAGACTGGCCTCCAGGTCTTTTCCCTACTATGAGCAGCCTGCACATTGCAGAATTGTTAAAGTGTTTTTTGTTTTTTTTTAAAGATTGCTCAGCTCAGCCACTAACTAAATTTTATCTAGAAGTACAGCAGTACTGACTTTACACCTATACAGCAGATGCTGATTCCACATATAAACCGAATTAACCCCCTCCTGATTGTTATCATGCCTTTGTATTACCACGCTCAGTACCAGCCGACCTTACTAAGCTCAGCTGCAGCATGGTTCCCTTCACTGAGTCCCAGCAGATGAATCAGCACCAGACTGACTGAAATATCCATTAATAAACTCAGGTGCTTCTTAAGATCAGTCCCTAATCCTCAGCAAACAAGAAGTACCGAACAGCTCCACAGTCTCCACATAAGGCTTTTGGGGTATCGATGACCAGAAACAACTTCAGTGCATGGAAGAGTAAATATACTGAATCAAGACACAGTATGTGGGTACAACACGCCAAACACATGTACTTTGTTAGTGGTAAACCGTACCAGGCTGTTCAGAGCAGAGCTTTCCAAAACACTGAACAGAACCAGTTCAATGGAATGTGAAAAAAATTTCCACTCTGAGCCATCCTAAAAAGCACATCATTGCACCTGCTATGCGGATTTGCATGTGTGGCTCATGCCATAGACAGCAGTGGTAGGAGCTTTCCCCACTGCTTCAGCTGGCAGTTGCGAGTTGTTGCAATGTGACACCAATCAGAAAAATGAAGTCCAGGTGTCAGTACCTTTTCCTGCTCATCCCATGGGTGCATTTCTTATCTCCCCTAAAATGGCACATAAGCTATATGGGAGCAGGAGTGTCCAGCACAGTCACTGGCTGCTAGTACCATCTACCCCTTTTTGGTTTTGTCTTGGGAATAAAATCCCTCAGAAAATTATGAAGAAGAGACATGAGTATGTATACTCCTACTTGCTGTCACCATTACACATCACTTCTTGGATGGCAACACAAAAGGGGAGTCCTTATTCACTTTACTACATTTTGTAATGTAGTGCCTCCACAGAGAAGCATACCTTTAAGCATTTTCTGCTTGATTTACAACAGAGTCTAGCCCATAGGGTCTAAACAGGACTAAGTGCCTGGGAACAACAGAAGCACTGTATGCAAAGGCTGCAAGCCAAATATCAAAACTGAGCTGGATATGACTACATGGCTCTGTTAATGTCACTCTGTGATATAATGTAGTCATTTCCTCAAGAATACAGATTTAGGCTCTTGTGTGGACTTGTACCTTACTCTGTGAGAAACCCAGTGAAAGCCAACCAAAGTATTCCTAGAACACAGCACATCTCCAGAGAATGGAGAAGACAGTGGCTGCAGAAACAGATCATAAGCAAGAACAGAGTCAGCTGGTATTGTGAAGCACTGGAGACAAGGGGCAAATGACATAAGAACTATGGATACACCAAAACAAAGTTAATCTGTTTAGATGACCTCAGCTCAAATTGTTGGTATTTTTCATATTGAAGATAAATATAAAATAAAACAGATACCAGGATTTCTGCCTAGTTAGACTTGTAAAATGCCACACAGAATTAAAGCATAAAGAATTAAAGCATTAAAGCATACAAAGTTTAAAATAATAACCTTAACACATGTATATGAGGAGATTGATATATGAACACTGTGCTACAAGACCTGATTTCCTTGTCCAGTTGTGATGTCCTTTTCCAACTGAGAAATGTGCAGCTGGTGTCCAAAGTCTGAGAAAAAGTGGAAATCTGGATGTACCTGGGCACGCAATGAGACCTTTTCACAAAGTGTATTTTCCAGGATTTCAAAACAAATGCTGGAGAGGAGACTATTATCTGTAGCTAGGAGCACAGAGAAATTGGAAAAGCTCAAACTAACAATTGCTTTTCTGCTTCTCTGGTGTTGCAGTGAGATATGAAAGGAGTCGAATTGACATAACATGAATTGTGGCCTGTGGATCAACGTTGTCCTTAAAGCAAGCTCACTTAATAACTGATTTTAACAAGAGGTGTAATTGGCCTTCTGGCTTATCCTGAATCTCTTCATTCCCTGTCTTAAAGGGAGACAAGTGCAAATGTGGCTTACCCATTTCCTGTCTGGTTAGGAATGCACTGAGGAATTAAACTTTGCCATTTGTAGAAAGCTTTTGTAGTCAAAAAAACTCACATAAAATGATTAATGACACTTCTGGCATTTGTTTTCCTCTGTGAGGTAGCCTGGTTAACTTATGTGTGATTATGTTACTCCCTGACACGAGGACAACCTAATTAATTTAGCAGTAGAGAATGACAGGGTGGGATTGGGGGAAGTTTGAGATAGTAAGGTGAAAATTGCTTTTATGAGTACATTATTATGGAAAAAGTTCTGTACTCTTCTACACATTTCTTGGAAGAGAGTCTAGCAGGCCACTCTGTTTTGTATTTACAACAGTTTCAGGAATTTTTATACCATTTTAGTATTTACTGTTGAAAGACTCTTGCCTGGATTTTGACTAAAATTGTTTTCTGTCACAATTTGGCTTGCCTAGGCTTTCAGAAAACCTGTATGATCCTCCTCCATTTCCTCTAAATTACATTTCAAAAATCATCTGCCCTAATCACCAGTCTCATTATTTTTAATATTTTCTCAGATCTCTACAAACTCTGCACCTACTGCATTTCCTATTACCTTGCAAAGATTAACCACTATTTATTTCTGCTCACCTTTTCCCTTCAGAACATCTCGTTCGCACACATCTCTGCCATGACACACTTTTCCTATTGGCTTCTGAAAGGTTACAGCAACCTAGAGTTGCCAGTTTAATAGCCAGTTTAACACACTGGATTGTAAATCTTTGGCGGCTGAGGAGTTGCTGTGTGTGCAGCTCAGCTATCCTTCCTAGGAGCTGCAACATCTTGATGACTGCTAAGGGTAGTAGCCACTTCAGCTGTTCTTAGCGAGTGCTTGTATTGGTGAATCACCAATATCAGCTGGCTGTTTAGGCCATCAGCAATTCAAAAGTGGTGTATACTGTATGATGCACTATCTTCCATTCTGTGTGCATATATTGTGCCATATTTTTTTGAATATTTTTGAAAGCTGATGGAGATATTTAGCTTATCAGTTGCCTTGGTATTGAAATCAATTCATGTCAGGTGCACATATCAGGTTTCAGAATGTTTGGCTAAAAGACCTGCCAAGAATTTGTTGCTCTTCGAAACAGGAATAAATCCATTTATTCTAAAAGATTAAGTAGATATATTAGTCATCCAGCAGTCAAAAAAGCTTCAAAGCAGATAGGTCCTGAAATGAGATCATTGAAGTCTTTGAGGATTTTAGCTATGAGAATTTGGAGAAGAGAAACCTAAATCATGGCTTTGAATAAATAAATCCTAGGTAAAGTCTTCATACTGAGGAGGTAACAGAATGCTTATAAAATGAAAGTATGTAGTTTAAAGGTTATTGTGTGCCACAAGTCAGATCTGGCCAAGTATCCTATGTCTGAAGCCTGGATAGACCGTTAACACAGAATTTCAGTATTTGCTATGTAACAAATGAAGTGATACTGATTTCTTTGTTATTTCTTACTGTTTGTGTTGCCATAGCAATTAGGAACCAGAGTACCTCTATTAAACTGGCCCTGTGCAAAAACAGAAATAAAAGTAATCCTTGTGTCTTCCAAAAGTTTTCTGCCTAAGAAAAGGGACAGTGGATAAAAAGAGCCAGCCAGACAGTAAACATAATTAAACAATCCTGCATTACTTACATTGGACACAGCACAACAGTTTCTATGTTGTTATCAATCTTTTATAGGGCTCCCAGGAAGAAAACCAAACCAAAACAAACACAAGTGCACACACAAAGATACCACCTTTTAAAGTGAAGTAGAACAAGGAAGAAACCATATGAATTGCTTCTTATATGTAAAGTCAGAAGGTGTATAAGTGAATGTCAGGGTGTAGAAGCTGATGTCAGTGCTGAGGAAAAGCCAGTCAAAGAGTTGGAGGTTGTGATTGTGATAGAAAGTGAAAGCAAGCAGCGCATTTAACAGGATGGGAGAGGAGAGCAAACAGAGAGATGGGGAGAGAGGTGTGTGATAGTCAAAGCTAGGGAACTGATCTTCTCCGTAGCACTTGGAGTGGTTATAACTGAGAGAAGAAGATACATTTAGTCTTAGCTGACCACTTAGTATTAAAGGAAACTTGCAGCAACAGCATGCTGGAACAAGGGATAAATAAAATAATCTAAATAGTTTAGAAGAACGTGAAGTATTTCCTCTTGATTCTCTTACTTCAAGTATGCAGTTTCTGTGTACATCACTCCAAGAGATATTTTGAGTCTGGCACTGCATTATAAGAAAATATTATGGCATGCAGTGTGTCAGGTATTGTTTGTTTCTTATTCAGCAGTGAGAGTCTACTTTGGTCATCTCAAGTGAAACACGATCATTGTGAATCTGTCAGCCATACCAGAGAATAAAAATCTAAAAACACTAAAGCAACATGATGCTTCTGTCAAAAGAGAAAATCATGTTTGGATTTGCCATATGTCTGAGCAAGCAACCATTTTAATGTCCAACATTAAACATTCAGTGATTCTGAAGAAGATTCTGATGAGAATCCATCTGGAAAAAAAAAAAGTTATGATGTGTATTATTCAATTTAAAGATTTAAAAATCTATCACCTCCTTGGCTTCAAATCTGTGTATTTCTGTGGGATTTGCTCACACTGCAACAAAGACGGGAAGGCAGGGCAAAAAAAGGGGCAGCTGCAAAATTTGAGTGAAGATGCTACACAGACGCTGTTTCACCACTTGAGGAAGTAATTTACTGCAAAAGCTGGCAGCTTCAAACCTATCTCTATTTGTACTCCTGTGCAGACAAACTATCTAATTTACAGAAGGAGGAAGGCATGGGATCATAAGGATTGNATAACATACATCTGGGATGTATAACTCTTGTACAGGGATGCCATCTCTTCTGGGATGCTCTTCCACTTACCCTTGACCAGCAACTAGAAGGGCTAGCAGACTCTTTGTTCTGGAAATCACAGGTCAAGCTGTAAAAAAACCACCAACAATAATAATGCTACCTGTGCTGACCAAGACCACAAGCNAAAAATCTATCACCTCCTTGGCTTCAAATCTGTGTATTTCTGTGGGATTTGCTCACACTGCAACAAAGACGGGAAGGCAGGGCAAAAAAAGGGGCAGCTGCAAAATTTGAGTGAAGATGCTACACAGACGCTGTTTCACCACTTGAGGAAGTAATTTACTGCAAAAGCTGGCAGCTTCAAACCTATCTCTATTTGTACTCCTGTGCAGACAAACTATCTAATTTACAGAAGGAGGAAGGCATGGGATCATAAGGATTGTTTACAACCTACCATGGTCTTTTGTCTGGAATATCAGGAATAAATAAACTAAGGAGTAGAACCAGGAGCAGGTAGAAACTACAGGAAAGGGGATACTTCCTGAAAACATGGACAAATGTGCTTAACTGTGCATGCACAAGAAAGAGAAACCTGCTAAAAAGGGAAAGCTGACCTTATTTCTGAAGAAGCTGGTTCTGAAGCACTTAATGTCTCTAACAGGTTGTGATATTCTTCACATCATAAAAATTGGATTAAGGGAATGGTATGTTTTTGACATAGAATGTAAAAGACTATAAAAGGCCCTTAGATTTTGTGATCAGCCTGTGGCTGAAGAGACAGTTTTGCATTTTGGGATTAGTCAAATCCCTAAGAAGAGACCAGCTCATGGCTGGGGTCTGATGCAGANCGAGTGCAGAGGTATAATCAATTACCTAGCCCTGCTGCCCACACTGTATCTGATACAAGCCAGGACACTGTTGGCCTTCTTGACCACCTCAGCACGCTGCTGGCTGATGTTCAGCCAGACATTGACGAGAACCCTCAGGTCCTTTTCTGCCGGGCAGATTTCCAGCTGCTCCTACCCAAGCTTGGAGCATTGCATGAGGTAGCTGTGACCCATGTGCAGGACCAGCACTTGACCTTTTTGGACTTCATACCATTGGCTGCTGACCATTGATCCAGCCTGTCCAGANCTATTCTGCAAGAAACTATTCAAGGAGATGTGATGTATAAAGACAAAGCTGAATTTATAAAAGAAATTATATATCTCTATATAAAGTTTATAGTTATATATATAGTTTATATAGTTGGTTTGTTTTGGTTTTATACATATATATATAGCAGATAGATGTGAGGGAGCCCTCTCATCTGGGATGCCATCTGGGCATGTATAACATACATCTGGGATGCATAACTCTTGTACAGGGATG
>VWZY01008048.1:0-45385 GCA_013399075.1 Chloroceryle aenea
GGGTTTTGTTTGGGTTTTTTTCTATACCCTGACACCTGGAAAAGAGTTCTTGGAAAGATTTATCTCCCATTCTGGATTCTCCTGCCTTCTCTCAGACCACAGTCAATTTTACTTCACAGTGCTGAGATTACAAAGAGAGCTCTTCCAGACATTTAGCTGTTCTGTAATTAACAGAGCATGAAAGGGCTGAGCTGGAAATTTGGCACTTTCAGCACAAATGCCACATAGAAGAAAAAAAACAGTTCAGACCTTCAGCAGTGGACAGACTTGTAAAAATTATGACTTAATAGGCACCTTCACAGTGGCCAACTTCTCCAGCCATACTGCGTGTACTGATCTGCTGTGCCAATTTTAACCCATCTGTCCCAATGTATGCCTTGATTTGTTGGGCGCTGAGAATAAAAGACACAGCCGGCAAGATCAAAGAACTGTCAAGTCTTCAACGGGTGGGTGTCCTGACAACTTGCACTCACGCCTCACTCCATCCTCTTCAAGCTCACTTGGAAAATATAATAATAAGAAAAATCTCTTCATGCTACTTAAACCAGTTTTAGACTGCCCAATATAAACAATTCCACCTGAGAGCGTGTACCCTCAGGAGCCCTAGTGGCCTGCAGCCCTTTCTTGTGAACATCAACAGCACAGCACACTGGCAACAGCATCTGCACTTAGACATTTTAGCTGGGTGTGTTGAATGCAGGCTAAAGGAGGGACTTCTGAGGTTAGTACAGAGATGCAGGCTCTAAATGAACACGGTTGAGCTGGGAACTATGTGGTTATCCCAGTGATATCCCAGCTGGGAGTATTAAGTTCTGAACTGCTCAGGGACTGATTGCCACCTTACCCATACCAACTTTGTGACTTGTCTCTGTGGACCTGTCCTGCACTGCCCGGCTTCCTTGCCTCTCTGTGTAATTGCCTTTCTGTTTCTCTCTCCCATGATTTTCTCCTGCACGATTTCCCAAGGGTACTGAATGTCACAGATTCGCCAGCCCTCCCAGGCACATGGCCATCACTAGGATAAGGTACCACAGTGTTTGGGCTATTTGGGCTATTTCAGCTTTGGAAGCTGGTATTGACATGGACACTGACTTGGCTGGTAACTTTCTGTAGGCAGCTGGGACAGCAAAAGGAGTTCTCCGACTATAACAACATAGGAACTAATTTAGTTCAAACCATGTTTAAAGACAACTTAACTGGGGCTAGTCAAATGTTACCTGCCTACGCTTGGTCCTGACACGCAGTATAGCTGTATTTAGATTGACTCATATTAATTGGAAGAAATATCTTGATATGCTTTGATAGGAAATCATTCTGTGAACTGAAGCTTAAAGAAAGAGCATTGCTGCAACCCAGGAGACTTGCCTGAGCCGTTCTGAAACCACACACAAAAGCATTCAAAGACGCCAGGGAACATACTCCTCTCCCCCACGTTCTCCTCATTCTCTTGCACTGTTCCTTCCTTCTCTAGTCTCACGTGCCTCTTCCTAGCCACTGACAAATGTGCTAGCTGATCCCCTTAAGATGGAGAAATGCCCGCTATTGGGTCTGTACTATGTGACTACACTGAATTGCCAGCTGCCTTTTTGGAATGGAGTTGTTCCTAGGCTTTATGCCAATCAATCCCTGCCTACTGCAGGTCCAGCTGCTCCAAGTTGCTCAACAGTCCATCCTCATCCATTGCTGCCATTTTTTCCTTGCTACCTCTTTCTTGAATACCTCCTTCTCCGTTTTCATTGGTTTGGGGGTATTTTGGGTTTTTAATCTGCCTCATGCTTACTCCCTTTCCCCTCCACTTTGTTTCTCCTCCTGCCATTTCCCCTTCTCACTGTCACAGAAGCACAACAGTTTTACTACAAATAGGTGTTTGAAATTGCACCAGCATCTGCTCTAGCCAGCTTTTTTTTTCTGCCTTCATGAAAGTAACATCCTTTCTGAAACAGAAAACCACTGAAACTGGCCTTCAGAGGAATGGGAGAAACAGCAATGACAATTTTGCCTCTTACAAATAACACAGAGATGGAAGAAGATCTATTTGTTTTCCCTTTGATCGCAGATGTTCTCTCAGGTTTCTTAAAAGAGCCCTGGTCTCCATAGATATGTTGAAGCAGCGAAAGTGACAGTCTCACTTCACACCTCTGGGAAGAGCCTTCTAGATGAGAATGAAGAGTCTAATCCAAGTCAGAAAAGGAATCATGAAAGCTTATGATAACAAAGACTCCAAGAAACAAAGAGGAGAAAAAGGCACGTGTTCTCAACCATACTTTCCAGTGCCCAACCAGCTTCTGAAAGATTAGAAAGGCAGCACACAAACACTGCCTGTAGCTCTCAGCCTTTCTCTGGGCTGTAATTTCTGTTCTGCTGTGGACTGTAACTGAGGGAGGCTGTGAATGCCACCAAGAGCCTAACTGCGTATTTTACCGAGTCGAGGAAAGATACTTAAGCCTATACACAACTGCTCTTTGAAGAGGTGTTCTCAGTTATCTCATGCCCTCGTTGTTGCAACTAAAGGCCAAACAAGCTTTTAACGAATATTTTTTTTACAGAAAGTAAACATTTAATCAGAAAAAAAGATATACATATCCCTAACGTTATTTAAAAACAACAACAAAAAAAACCCAAAAACAACAAATAAAAAATACCCAGGCTTTCATCCACGAAGCACAAAGGAAAAAAGGTAAAAGTCAAACACGCACCCTCTCTATTGTGGTACTGTACCTAAAAGCAGGCACTTCAGCAAACCACAAACCCTAAAAACCACTATCTGATGCAAAGTCAGTCATGTAGTTTCACTGGCAGCCTATAGGAGAATTCAGAGACCTCCAAATTCAGAGACTTCTAGAAGGTGCCAAAACCAGTTAACACAGCCAGCAGGTCTTACAGAGTATGACGACTTTGTTTCTTCAACTAAAAAATGAATTACATGGTGCCTGAAAATGGGATTAATTCTTTTTCCAGCTGGTTCCTAAAGTAATCTCAGCAGAGACCAAAGCTGATACCTAATGTATGCTCAGCAGCTTGCACAAACCAAACAGCAGGACAAGAACCTACAAGAGAAAAGCAGTGCACACGTTCACGGCGAGATCTAAAGGTGACGGATCAGATAAGCAAAGACTACCTTGCCAAGAAGAACAGATGTAAGACAGGGAGCTTGGTCTGACACTTAACAGTGGTGGCACAGTGTGGCCAGTTTTCTTTTGATCCATCTCTTTGAGCACAGTCAGATGCATTACTTCATCTCCAGCTCAGCTGGCTAGCTGCTTCATCCTCCAACATGACCTCATCTTCAGATAAGCTGACAGAATTGCACACTATTCTGAATCGGCCGTTACCTGATTTGTTATTCAGATTGAAGTATTTGGAGTTTTGCCACTGAATGTGAAGCCCAGAAAACCTCTGGCATGTTAGGCTGTAGTGATGAGTAACCACCAGTGCTAAACTAACATGCCGAAGCCATGCAGGTGACCCTCTGCCAGCAGGCTCCTGGGCATTGGCTATTCTGGTCCTGCTTGAGCTGTCTGCTGTTTGGTTCAACTAAGTGAAAAAAGCCTACCACCCCAACCGTGAAAACAGGCGCGCAGTGGTGACAGCTGATAGCTGGGAATTCTGTCCTAACAGAGAAGATAACACCGTAAGGAACCAGCCTTTATAAACCAATACTTCTTTTTTTTTTGAGAGCTGTTACTAAACAACCACATGACAGCCATCCAAAATGAATTAAAGCTTTCACCAGCCTCATAAAGCACAAGGTTCAGGCTTCTTGAGATCCAAAGCTATCAGAATCATATGATCAACAATCTTCTTCCTTCCACCTTTTAAATAGAGAGATATTAATGCTCAGGCTCTAAGACTTTGAGTATCGGCTTAATAAAGGGTCATTGTTCATTTGGCCATAACAGGAAACTAATGTTCTACTGCTGGATCAAGTAAGACTTTATCAAAGGATATGCAACGAGCTGCATTAATTTGAATTCCAGGGTAGAAGCCATACAGGAAGATAAGCTAAATGACTTTAGAGATTAGAAGGAGCTGCCTGAATATTTATTCAATATAATTTGGAATAAGGATACAAACTGTCCTAGTTAGGAACAGTCTCATCACCAGAAATTAAGGAAAAATGTGATTATGAATTTGCCAAATTGAACCTTTCCCTTAGCATGCAACTGAGCACAGAGATTATTTTAACCTAAAATTTCTGTGTGAAAAATAGGGAGCAACGTTTCAAGGAAATAAGGGAGAAACTATCTTTTTAATGTCAGGAAATACAAAGCAGCATACATTAAAATTCCTTTTCTCCTTAAATATGGAGATTTGTAATTCCTCAAATATATTACTTCTTGAAAAGCAGGAATAATCAGTTTCAAGGAAGATAAAACATACTGTAATTGAGAATAATGGATTATGCAAGTGCTAGCAAGAATTTGTTTTAAAACTCTGCTCTTTTAATAGATAAGCTCTGTTTAATAAGTCACCAGCTTTGAAGTTTCTCCTGCCTGGTAAGCATGTTACTGTATTTTAGCATCTGATGTTCACAACTCCCAAAGTCCACCTGCTGACACATTTAGAAGTCACAGGGATACTTTAAAAAGTTGTTACAAATCCTTGCACCAGAGAGAACTGGGCAGGTTCATCTTTGTCTTTCACAGAGTGTCATTCTAGCTGACATCTGATTCAGTAAAAACCCATCATCTTCGTGGATTCTGCCATAAAGCAATTTTTCAGATGAGTTAAACAACTTTGACTCTTAACGTGCTAAGCTGACGGAAATGTGAGCGTGCATACTTATAACTCACTTCAGCCCAGCTTAAATTCACCTTATCTGTACGTAGCCAGCTCAGGCTTTGCTCCGTACATAGCCTCAGTTGGCAAGCAGTACACGACAGGATTGTCACAGTTAAACACATCAGCATATATTGGGGTTTAAGTCATTTTTAAACTTTGTCTTGCATTTTTTTGCCAGCATAAACGCAAAAATCAGCTTTCATTACAAAGCTCCTACTTGCTGTATTATTTTTACTTCAGAAATACTCTACTTTCATATCTAGAACCAGATCCAGCTTTGCTTGTCAGCTTTTTCTTTTAAACACAGTTACTGAAGGCAAGACATTTTCATTACCACATCTGATGCCTTAGGAGCAGTGTGTCCCAAAGTCACAGAGCTGGATAAGGTAAGTCTGGCTGACGCAGACCGAAAGGATGAGTTCGGGTCTCAGACTGACTTGGAAACACCATGCTCAGGATACAAGGGAAGAGCTCACTCTGCAGGTGGGATAGCTCCTTCTTGGGGAAATTCACCTGTGCACTAAGCAGTAGCAACTCCCCTCCTTTACCAGGAAGGGAAAGCAGCTCTCATGGAAGAAAGGAATAGGATGAAGTCATGTTTTGAACAGTTTGTACATGAGTTTTTCCCAGCAATCACTAATGAATGCTTGCTTGAAACTTTTATTGATAAACATTCAATAATACTCAAAATAATCATATTAATATAGTCAAAAAGATATTAACTACCTGCTTTGCTTAGTTTTGAGCTCACAGAGGTGACAGTTTTTCATTGTTTTTGCTAAGTCCTTGTGTGGAAAAATACCTTTTCCTGGTCTTGCAGGTCACATCTACATCATCATCCCTTAAAAACCACAATAATGTGAATATATCTTTGAAATTATAGCTTCCATAAATACTTGTGTGGATGAATTTTACCATCTCTCCAAGCAGGATCTCCAAAAAGCATCCATGTCTTAATTTTCTTTGCCTTCATCCCACAAAACTAGGAACAGGGGGACTTTCTGGTCTATCTTTAGGCATCTAAGTACCTCTGAAAATCTGCCCTGTTCCTCCTCTGGAAGTCAGCAGTTTGTTTTCATGCCTCACTTGCAAGAAATGAATGATCACTACTGAATTACTGAATCCTTGGCAAGCAGAAGTGTTACATTAGCTGGCAGATTCCTTTCTGAAGACTAAAATACAGCAACATCTGCAGTCTGGAATGTAGCTGGTGACCCACCCTCCCAACCCAGCATAGGCAACATTCCCTCCAGGCACTGTACACAGAAGAGAGTCAAAGATATTGTTTTAATTAATAGCCATTCACGAGACAAGTTTTTAAGCTAAATATTCTCCTCCTTTTGTTTTATTTTCTTACTAAGGCATTTTTGAATCATAATATTTTACTATTTCAACAGGTCTGTTCTTGTTCTTTTATCATTTGCATGCATAGATATTTATGAAATGATTCTCCCTTAGATCACCCTGCAGATAAAGATCCCGTTATAACAAATGTCCTAGCAAATACACTCTGATCCAACACATTTTCAATGCCTAAGTGAAAACTGTCATACTGCTCTCCAGCTAGAATATAAATTCTGTTGATTCGCTGGTGTAATGCAGCTGACTGCTACCAGGTATATAACTGATAAGCAGAGTAGTTCTAGGAATCCTACCCGGGGACATGAGAGTTGTCAAACTACAGTATAAAACTGCATCTAATATTCCTAGGGGCCAATAGCCACTCATCAATCCGGGAATATGCTTACGCCGAGGGGGCAAACCTCAGCCTCACCCTCAGAATTCAAGCACACTCCTTCAGGGTTGTTTTGGGGTTTCAGTTTCGGGGTTTTTTTTGTGAGTTTCTTTGTTCACTCTCCTGGGTAACCATCACCATAATGCATTCTGGAGAGTATACGAGACATTAAGATGTAATGTGAGGAAGACCTGTCACCATTGCCACCAAAATCCTTAGTCCTACCCTCCCCTCTCCTGTACCAGTACAGGTGTTTGCGTGGCTACCAGAGACAGATTAAAAGCCAAAACTAATCCAGGGAAACCTCGTAAAACAGCAGAGAGAATGGTGCTCTCCCAGCATGAGAGCAAATAATTAATTTCCTAGTTCTGCGGCAAACTTAGCTTTAAGTTTCTCTCAGATAAACCCCAGTATTTATTTAGCCATTGGAAATATCTTAGGAAGCCTGACTAGTCACAATGGTGCCTCCTTAAAACACAAAACCAAGCAAAAACCACAATTCCTTTTCTCTTTTATTGATACTGCCAATGTGACTAACTTTACGCAGGGAGATTGCTTTCCTAGATTAAACACTTTTTTTGTTAATTCGGAAGGAATATTTTTCCTTCTATACCTCCTAAGGTTATCCAATTAACACACAGTTACACTTTTAGTAAATTTCCACATTTGTAGCTTTTTTTTTTTCAGATCCATGTAAAGGTTACTTGGCAAGAATACATGCATATGACATTAAATGGAGACCAATCCACCACTAAAAGGTAACACACATAAAACATAATACAGTACTTCGACATCATTTCAAATAAATACCCACATACAAATGTAGTAAATTTTAAATGCAACAATATTTCTTATGAATCAATACTGTAACAGAAGATGGAAATAAGTCCCCACATCTAGGAATAATAATGCTTTTTTTTTTCCAGCAAACAGAAATCTTTTCCCCACTGTCAATATTATTTCAATTTGTACTTTTTTTGAGGAGTGGGAAGGCTCCCCCCCCAGTACCAATTTAATCATTCACGTCAGCCTCAACAAACAGTAGAGATACAGGTAACGCTTGTTGATGCACTTCTGTTTCTGTTTCCTGAAATTACAATGATTAGATACGACATGCAAGAGAAGATAGCAATGTTTTGTTGTTCACATTTGCAAACAATACTATGGTTAACTGCGTCCACCACCATACAAAGCTAACATAACATTAATATTCCTGATACGTTCTCTGTCCTGTTACCACAAATGTGTTAATAGATCTTGCTCATCTGTTCGACACGAGTCCATTTGGTTCCCAAAGTGGATTTGTGTTTGTTTTAAGTTTGTGTTGATTTTTCTCTATACCCCTGAATTTGCAAGGATTTGCATGATGAAATATCATTGACTAACAGAATTTTTTACAATTTCTTGAATATATAATCTCTATAGTAAGACTACCCATTAAAAATGTGCGAAAGGGGAGTTCACTTTGCACTTATTGCTCCATGTCTTTAATAAATTCCAAAACAGCCATTCCGTGTCTTCTAAGGTACAGGACTTAGACTAAACTATTCTAAGAGTCTCCCTTAAAATGATTAAAGGCACTACTGGCAATAATTAATGACAGAAAGGCGCCGATATAGAACACCCTATCATTGACAACTTTAGAATTTTTCTTTCTAAATGTACCATAATTTGGCACAATAAAATGAAAAAGTAACAAAACAATTCCAATTTGGAATTTAACTGGTATAGTTGTATAAAATTCTGTTAATCAATAATACTTCAACCTCCTAAAACCCAGGAACTCTGGAATTTATAGGTAATACTACTTATTTAATATTTTTCAAGTGCCTATTACTGTTTTAACCAGAGCAAAGTCAAGTTTTCTTCTTGTTACATTGAACTATTCCTAAGAATAATAATACAATGTGAAAAAAATCCCAGAATTTGAATACCCTGGATTTCTTAATGAACATGGCAGTTACAAATAATAATAAAAAAAAATCAGTAATTCAAACATATAAAGCTTAATATTTTATAATAATAAAAAAGCTGCTGAAGCACAGCACAGTTTAGCAGAGCTCCTGTTTCTTGCTGAAATTCTTTTCTAATTGATCTAGAGCCCCCACCCCCCAATCTCTGCCACCTGCTGATGTAGACGTCAAAAATCACAAGTCCAAATTGGAGACTATGAACACAAACCACTGCATTTATATAAAATCTTCTATGTAATGAATTAAAGAAGCTAAAGAAAAATATCAAAGTATCAAAAGTGCACAGGTTTAACAATCAGATAAAAAATGAGCATCTGCAATGACATAAGAAACTCCCCCATCCAAATGTTTTTAGTAGATCATGAACTAGTACGGTGATCATTACATTTGAAGTAGGTTTCTTCAGCACTTGTAAGTTTTCTTACTGCAGCAGCACTTATAGGTAAAGCTTGTTTGTTTTATAGCTTCAGACATAAAAGGAAAGTTTCAGGTAGTATATAGGAAAAGGTGTTTTCAAAAGTTAGGACCAGGTCAGTGGTTTCCATTCTTTGTGCAATGGTCTACCACTTTTAACCATAATGAAAGAGGCTAAGAAATGGTGTTGCACTGTTGGAAAGGCCTTCTCCAGGGACTACTCTACAGCTGAAAAATGGAAAAATAAAATAGCATTAGAAAAAAAAATAAATCAGTGTTTATTTCTCAATTAAAGAACTGAAAACTTAAAACAATATGCTGCAAAAGCAGGTTAGTTGGTTGAGGATGTCTGTTAGCTTACTGGTGTAGAAGCAGTCACGTAAGCTCGCAGGGGCTTTCCAAGCTTTCTGGGTTTAGCCTGGAAAATCAACAGCTTTGCAGAAAGAAGGTTTCTTACAAGTACTGAATAAAGCTTTGCTCTTCAAGCACAAGTTAACAGCAATGAATGTGCAAGAAACATTTTCAGTGAAGCTTTAGGTTGTCCAGAAACATGCAGGTCAGTTTATCATGCAGGCCAGTGCTGAGAATATCATTCAGGAGAAGAGCCTGCTTGCAGAGGCAGGTGATGGCTTAAGGAATTTTCTGCGCTTTATCCCAACCCACTGAAAGTGGTATGAAAGACTTACAGCAACTATAAGCTTCAAGAAATTGTTAATCAAGAATTACAAGCCTCAATCATAAATATTATCTAAAAATACAAACAGCAGGATCAAGTCACCTTACCGCCATTCCTTCTTTTTCTAACAGGTGCTACAAGAAGTTTAACCATAACCTTGACACAGCTCCAACAGCAGTCAGGTTGGCTTTTTTGTTTTTTAAAGAGTCACAGAAATGAATGAAGATGGAAATGACTACTAAGACTGTTGGGCTAATATAGCAGAATTGTTCATCCTTGGAACTGGAAGTATGAGCCAAGACTGATCGTAATAGTCACTGCCTGGTAACACTGGAATCTTTACAGAAAGTTCCCATTAATTTGGAAAAAATAAAACCAACCAACCAAATCTAACAACGCATTCAGTTAGTTTCTCCATTTGACCTTTTTGCCATTGGTATTTTGCAAAAATCCTGCCACCAGAAACATGGAAGCAGTGAAAACTGTATTAAAGCTCCCTGCCACAGTGGAAGCAAAATTGTCCCTGTTTCTATGGGTGCAGAGAAAGGTAGCACTCAAATGCCTGCTTTTACAAAGTATTCTTAAATTATACTTAATGCAGGAATGAGAAGAATAAAGGCCTTTTGGAAGATTGTGCAGCAAAGAAGAGAAAAGCAGGCTTGAAAAATTTTTAAAAGATATCTCTCTTCTAAAATCTCAAACCTGCTATTTAGCAATTTTAAAGCTCAAATTCAGGAGAATTCAGTGTCTTCTAAAAAAAAGTAATAGTAGATGCACAGAGCTTAATTTCTAAAGCCAGAATTGCTATTTGTTGAAACTTCTCAAGCAGCGATGTTCAAGCAACATATTGGACTTAAATCACTTGGAGTTTCTCTCCTCTCAATATCAGTAGTATTATCATCATTATTATTTTGGTTGTAAAATGCAACGCTGGCATCGGACTGCGGCATTCTGATGTTTCCCGGCTTTGCAGCAGGGTTTCTCCAATTTCATCTGTTTAAAATTTCACTGCTTGAATTTAGAAGTCTTCTCCCCTGGAGAAGGGGAGCTAAAATCCCATGTGGTTTCTCCTCACTGGGAAAACAAGCTGTGCTCCTTATTACTTTGTCTTAGTACTGTGCTATCTCCTGACTACTTATAGGCAGAGCGGCAGTGCACAGGAAGCAAGCTGTTGATCATCTATGTGAAATGGTCGTGAGATGAGGCAGTACCACACCAGGAACAGCTTTATAAAACACCACTATCAAGCAGACAACTCACCAGTCTTGCATTGCTTTTAGTAATACTATAGGACATACAAAATCATTTCAAAGAGTACAAAATGAACAGGGCTTTACATTAAAATAAAGTTTGAGGCTAGGCACTTTGAAATTCTGCTTTAAAGAATAAAGTGTGCCTTGTTGCACTCCACAAGTTTTCCACAATTTTAGAAGCAATATTTTCAATCTTTTTCTCTTCTGTAGGCACCAGTTATGAAGTACACTTTTTTATCATCAAACATATTGTAATTAGGTGGCTAAAAAGGCCCCTTAAAAGTTCAATAGCAGACAAAGGTTTGTTTTTAAAGATTAATATGTATACTAAGCTACTCCATAAGGAATTCTTAGCAGGATGACCTGGTTCAATTTCCTGTGCCTATAATGTAGAGCCCTGTGAAACATGTGCTTGCATAAGGAATGCAGTATCTTGTGTGGATTAAAAAAAAAAAAAAGAAAAAAAAGAAAATGATCAGAGCTCTGAAATACTATCCTATTTAGATTAATACTGAAAGCTGAGAAAAAACTGGTTTGTGACTGACAATACTAGACCAGAGTCACATTAATTCTACACATATATGTTGTGTGGCTACAGTAACATATAAAACAGATTCTTTCCAAACCATTATGCTTGCACGGAGCAACATGAGACCATAAAGATCCTTTCAGGACATGACACTTTTCCACAGCATTGACTTCTTAAAGTGGAACTGTCTACCAGGTAGGAAGGATCCCAGTTCTTAAAATTCAAAGTTTTATATTAGATGGGGTAAATATTGCATATTTTTAATATAAATGTGCAAGTTTCTTCTGGTTAACCCTCTGAAGAGAGGGAAGCAGAGTCTAAATAACGTACCCTACCATGGTTTTTTCCTAGCTTTTATAGCCTATAAAAGCTCTAGGACTTTGGTCAGTGGTGATATGACAGCGAGTTCTTAATATCTGCCACAACAGGCAGATCAAGTTAGGTTCCAGTTTCAAAATGCTCTGCATTTTCAAGACATACCTCTAATTTTAGCAATTGCTTTTCACCACTTCTTAAGCCACAAGAACAAGAAAGGTTTTCTGTTTGTTTCTGCCTGTGAAAGCATTTACTGAAGTATGCTGCAACCCTGGAGAAAGGATCACGTTTGTGCTATACAAACTACGGTTAGTAGCACCAGACATACTATATATATCAGGTGTACTCTTAACACTTACCATAAACAGCAAACCCCAGACATGTTAACTGTGGAAAAAAGCTAATGCCTTTCCACTATTAACTTGTTAATAGCATCCCCATACTTATGGATTAGTTACAGTTAAGACCACCATAATACAATTTGTATTACCTGGTTCAACAACATACTAGTACAAGTCAACTCACTGCGACATTAGATAGTGGGGATTTACGCTGACAGTTACAGCATAAAAAAGATGCATAATAGAATTTTTCTACACACCTGTCCTAGTCACAATAGATTTTATATTTCTCACTACAAAGAACCTGGTTGTTAAGGACAGATCCTTCAGACCTGTCCCCGCAGGACCGAATATGACTTACACTAGGGTTACTGCCCTTGGCTTTGGAAGCGGATTTTGTGCGCACCCTTTTGGACTGCTCATGGTCTAGCTCCAAATGTTCCAGGCGCTGGGTCAGTGCCAGTTTCTGCTGGATAGCCATCCGAAGCAAGGAGTTCAGAGTCTTCTTCTCATCCTCAGCTGCTGCAAGTTGCCGCTGCATTTCATCCAGCTGTGTGACATATTCGTCACATCTGCAACAAAATACATCAATCTTTAGTAACCCCGTTTCCCCCTATAAAACATGAACCCCTTGTGCCCGGCTGATACTAGCAGGGTGACAGCCTTGCAGTTGCTTGCGTACACGCTCTTGTAAATCGGAACTTCAACCAAACCGGTAGAAAAATTGCAACTACTTTTCACTGGGGTTCTTACAATCCACACTCAGCACTGACATTTGCGCCTTTCAAGGTGTAGTGTAATGAACAGCATCCTTAAACAATGAAAAGTATGGAGCCCATTACAAAAGCACTCATGTCTAACAACTGAGTAAGATGTCCTTCCATAGCGAGCAGACAAAATGCAGTCGAATTACTCTTGTCACTACTTAACAGAGACCACAAAGTCCCTAAGCTCTAGGCTGGAAAGGAAGGCTGAGCAGAACTGTAGGAGCGCTGTAAAATGACCATTAATTCCATCTGATGAGCAACTGCACTTTGTAGTTTGCTACCTTATACGTGGAGTCCAAAGAACAAACTGGCAGTTGTGACTGAAGAGCGCTGTTAAAAACACGCATCTCTCATATTTCTACTTTAACCTACTGTGATTCCTGAGGTAAAAATCCTATAAATAGTGTTTTATTACTGTTTTCTCTAGAGCCAGTGGACTTTATGTAACTGTTTTAACATGAATTTTGACGACCAAAACAATTCAACAAAGGAACTGAGTGTTACTGGGAACTCTGTGGGGGAAGCTGTACAAATGTCTGCAAGCTTTTTCATCTACCGTCATTTTCAGTGAGCTCACAAGCTACTTAACTTGCACAGTGCATCATGAACAATTCCAAAAATTGGTATCGTTACATGTAGATGTGTATTTCCTGCACAAAGACCACCAATTATGTGGATGGGTAGAAAAATAAATATTCATAGGAACCAGCTGGAATTTACAATGGCCACATCTGTAAAATACAACTTATTCATAAAAGCAAAAATATTAGCAGAGAAGTTCCTTTTAACATCAAAATGAAAAGCCCTTGACTTTAAGGGACATTTATAATCATTAAGTAACATAAAGGAGACTGGGAAGAAAAACCACACCAGAAAACAGAACTACATTCACATGCAGATTCATCAGCTGTGCTTATACTATCAAGTCCTGAATTCTGCTCTCCCTGACTTCGAACAGCAGGATACGGTCTATATTCCTAATAAAACATTTTTTAATAGATATAGAGATTAAACAATAACCCAGAAATATTAATATAAAACCTGCAAGAACTACAACTGAAACGTAGCTTTCATAGCAGTTGAGTTTAAGGCCACTATGAGAGTGGGAATCTACCCTCTGAAATCTCTGTGCATCCTGCTCATGTTCATCGCAGTCTCTCATACTGTGGTAAAACAGCACGTGAGGATTTTCTCTCTTTAAAAAACAAAACTAGGAACCTTAGACTTACCAGAAGCCTAGAACCTGCCCTTTTCTCTTTATAGCTAGACAGATTTTACAAGGCAAAAACAATCCATACACTTCACTGAGTGGCAGCAGACTAAGGACCAGATCTTACCGAGTTTACTAATAATGGTAGAAAGGACTACAGAATTTAATCTTGTGGGCAGAACAGTTCTCCCCTCATATGGAAGGTGGACGAGGTCCAGAATGAGGGCATGGCTACAGAAATGAATAGCTTGCAGCACCTCTGCTAATCCCGTGCCCTGTTGCTTTAGATTGTCAGAGATGCACTTTCCTCACTTGAGTCTGTAGGCACAGATTACAGATTACTGGGAGCCCTGGGGGTTATGGGGTTTCCTTCCAGTTTTCAAGCACACTCAGGCCATTTGAGGTGAAAAGCACAAATCTGGTTATATCACGTTACCTTTCTACTTTCTTTTCTAGCCACACCTCAAACCTGATTCCTTCAAAGCTCCACTACTGCAAGCCAGGGGAACGCCCAGAAAGCGTTATTAATTCCTTGAGGAATGTAATGCCATTGCTTCAGCAAAATATGATCTGGCACTCGAGTCACCTGTCCCCACTACCCTTGCCCTCCCAAGAGATCTGGGCAAGGTGAAATCATGGGGAGGTTTTTCCTCCTTTCCCAGCATCATTCTTATGAATCAAAGTGTATCCACTTTTTCTGTACAGAACAACTTAATTTAGCCCCCAGATTTTCAGGTCAGTGAAGCAGTGTCAGGACTGTTGCAGTCTCTCTATTCACTGGACTTCCATATGGGAGGTGCTAATCGAAGCTGGTCAAGGTGAGAGTGGCAGATTTCTCACCCTCTGCATCCCCCTGCACCAAATTTAGGGAAGAAAAAAAAAGACGATGACGACTATGAAAAGAAAACAAAACCACTGCAGTACAACAGAGTATGGGCTTCCCACACAGTCTTTCTAACGTTCCTTAATCCTCTTAATGCTTCGGGTATTACTCAAATGCCTCTCGATCAAACACAGTTGTGCCAAACGTGACAACTGACTGGTAACAGAGACAAAGGCTTGTCAGAGTCTGGAAGACAGTAAAGTCCTTCGAATGTGAACCAAGATATAATTAAAGCCATGATTCTAACACCAAAGGGTTATTGTAGCAAGTCATCTCATCAAGCTTTCCGTTAGCGCAAAGGTTTAAAGCATCAAATGGCTGTCCTTAGAAATTACAAGGCGTTCAGCAATTCAAATATCTAAATTAGCTTTTTTCCCCCAGGAAGCTATGCAGGGAATTCTTCCTTTCTTGCCAACCAAAAGGAAGTGTTATGAACAGCACATGTGCAGCTGCAGTTTTTACTATACCCGAGCAACCATTCTCTGCCATTCAGGAGAGGGCTGGGGAGAGGCAGGAGTGTTAACTGGTATGACTACAGACAATCATGCATGCTGAACTTATTTTCCTGATCTTTAAGTCAAATTAAATTATATAGCCTCAAAACCAAACCTTCTCCTGATAAACGCACGGCTGTCTAGGGTCAGAGAACACTACACTATGCAAAATACAGCAGAACAGAACAAGTGAGGGTTGAAGAGTTCCCTAGATGTTGTGTGCGCAGGTGGACTGGGGTCTGCCCTACTTAGTTTGCTCAGCTCCTTCCTGCTGTTCACTGACTCCCAATTTAATTTAATAAAAAAAACCCAAACAAACAAGCAAACAAACAAAACCAAACTAAAGCCCCACAACAATTACAAAGCCCCCCCTCCAAAAAAAAAAAGAAAAAATAAGCCTCTCTAAGTGTATAGGAGACAGCCTCTAGCACTACTGTAGCTCAATGCAAAGCTAGGAGCCGTAGCTATGGCAGCATATTTTTGTTCTATGTGTATCTGGCTTTGCAGATATAACAGTGTGAGATCCTTCCCATCTACAATTTCATTTGTCATGTGCTCAGCTACTTCCCAGCTGTATACTCAATACAAAAATCATTAGAAAGTCAGAACAAAAAGTATCTTTCAGAACATGTTTGAAAGAACGTAATGGAGCTTTCATGCTTTAAAGATGAATATGAAATGAGCGCAAGCCTGTCATACATTGACACATTCACAGCTCTAAGTGGGCAGTGAACAGAAGGCTTTGATGTTGCCTGTTTTCTTACCACTGGTAATTAACAACAAAAGAAGGAGCTTAAGAAAATATTTATTACATTTTTAAAACCACCACCAGCTAAAATAAACATTTACAAAGAGGAAATAAACATCCTCATTTTAAATATAATGATGAGAAATAAAAACTAAGTCCTCGAAAACACAACCTGAAGCCAAATTATTGAAAAATATAACCATGGGTTGTCTCGTTTTCAAAAGCTGCACACCACTAAATCCTGCAAATGCCACTTGTGCTTCATCAGTTCCTCATACATAAATTCATCGTTTATGTAAGCCTTCCTATGTGCAATATTTAATAACATTTACAGCTAAATTCACTACTGAGTCAAGATCTGGTCTGGAAAAAAATAATCTAACCAAATGTACCTGGGTATAAATCTACTTTTCCTCCCTGCGCTGCAGTCAGTATGAGCACATGACAGCTTCCAAGGAAGCAAGACAGATGTGCCTGAAGGAGGCCTTCCAGAGAAGCATCAACTACTTTAACTTATACCATGACAGATTAAATCATCAACCTACATAACAAATTAAAACATGGAGGATTAAACCCCACACTTTTTTGGTTTTATTAAAAACTGGGAAACCTGTTCGCAGAGCAGCAGTTATTATTACATGCAAATCAGCATTGACTGTGTTCAGCTAGAAGGTACATTAGCCACACATAAATCTTGATATTAGAAATTAGTATTAGAGACTGAAGTTTAACACCTTTTCCCCACCTCCCCTCTTCCTCCCCTTACCCCAGCCCCTGGTGAAAACCAGCTCACCTGCAGAGAAAGCAACAATTCAGTATTACTGAAGGAGGAACATAAGGAAGAAGATTATGGGAGCAATAAAGCTACTCAATCTCCTTTCAGACAGTGGCCTTCCACTCTGCATTGTGTGGCAAATGCAGAGGAGCCCCACCATACATGTACTGCAGAGCTGTGCTCCTCAGCACCAAGGGTAAGATTTAGAGCCAGTCTATACACGATTTGGATTTCTAAGTGGAAGAACACAAAAGATGGGATTGACAGCAGAAGAGAGGCATGCCTTCAGAAACTAAATAGTTATGATCTCACCCAATCTGTCTGAGCTGTCTCCTCTGAAGGAACTCACACTGGACAGTTTTTCATATCCATAAAACCAAATACATGTTTCTTAGAAGAGGTGTTGAAACAGAAGTATTAAACAGCTTAACCCCACATGAGCATGCTCCAGGTAGGTGAATTTTCCATGTGCACTGGTCCAGGTGCAGCTGCACCAGAACTCACACAGATCTGGCTGCAGGACCAAAAGCCCTCTGCTAGGTCAGCAGCTTCTGGGGTGGTTTTGGGGAGCATAGTAAGCCCATCTCTTGCCTTGATTTGCACAGTTGTGAGCTGTGCAGATCTCAACTGCAGTTCTTCAAGAATCCCTGAAGAACAAAGCAAAGTACAAATCCTGAAGGTGGCAGAAGAAAGAACACCCAAGATTTAGGTAGTTTAGGATTTCAGATAAGCACACTGAAGGGACTATCTATGGAAACCTCAGCAAATCATTAATTTGTAATTACTTCCCTGGTATCTTGCACTGAGAACTCACCCGAGTTGTGTACTTGAAAGGAAGAAATGCAGTGGCCTTTATTTGTCTAAATCATTGTGACTTTCACTAGGAATGGAGAACAGTTTATAACCAGCTATAGTTTCCCAGAATGTTCATAATCAGCCACGGGTAATCAATGGCTATTAGTAAAAGCTATTAATGAAAATAATCAGACCACAAGTTTCACTTGTAGTCTGAAACACATGGAAATGTCTCCTGCACTGAGATGGAACAATCAGCCCCACATTGCTGGACACTACAGCTCTTCAATTTCCATTGATAAAAACCTCTCAAGAGAGATCATCAACTTTGAAAGCAAATTCCCTCCTCCGAGAAAACAAAAGAAAACACCTTTCTTTTTTATATTTGAAGGTGGATACTAATAATCCGATACCACTAGGTTAGAAGTAAATTTAAGGCTATTGCACAGGCAGGACATTTTGCCCCATTCTTCACTGAAGGGTCTAATTCTGAACTTTGTATCCTATGCCATTGACGCCGTGCACATGCTTTGGTTTTTACAGAGTATGCGCATTGCTGCTTCCTGTCAATTGCCAGATGAAACCCGGACGCGCCTGCCTAAAACACTACGGATGCAAACTGCTGCTGCTGCAGTAGTCTGCCATGAAGGCATCTCAAAGTAACTCACTTTCTGTTAAAAACAAAAGGGCAGAACCTACACAAAAAGAGCTGGCGTTGCTTTACTCTGAATATTTCTGTGGCACCTCTTACAATACAGGAACATCTCACGTGTGTTCCTGTGCTGCAATAGTGGTGTTTTACTCTCCTCAGCATCAAACAAAGCACCTCAGCACACAGGAATTTGTGGTATGGACACGGCCCTGCCAAAAGGTATCTGGGAGAAGAATGTAGTGTCATTGTTGCAACCCAGGTCCAGGGTCTATCTACAAGGGGCACCTTCACCAAGGTTAAGTCTCAGTATATCCCACATTTCAAGGAGCAGATATTTTAATTGCCAGGCACTAAATTTAGAGTCTAGAGGAGGCATGTTAGTGTTATAAACATGAGTATGTACAAAACATCATTCATCACTTTCTGGAGTGTGTCTACAAGACAGTTGAGTGCCTTTGTCCTGCCTGGATGTCTCCTTGCTGGAGACATGGGAGACGTGGGTGCTGGCAGTCCAGACATTTTTCTCTCCAGACATCATTCATCGTCTCTACATCAAGCACCAGGAATAGGAGGCAAATGCTGTTACTCCCATCTGGGAATCCCATTCTGGAAATTTTCAAAGACACATTTTCTGTATCTGGCTCCTCTGAGAATTTATCCTACGGGATATTTTTAGAGAATTTGAATACTGCTACTGTGTGGAGTCCAGTAGGAAGACCCTTCAGCTATAATTCTCAATCCTGTGAGGATGGCACTGTTCTCTGTATGAATTTAAACTGCTTTATATTCTCCAGGCCTTTGATGTCTATGAACACAACAGTGTTTTCCCAAATGTTTTGGACACTTGCAGAACTGACAGAGCTTGTATGAATATGAACTGATGTACGTACTCCTTTGAAACACCTCTCTTCCATTAATGAACAACAGAGAACTGCTTGTTTCTTATGTGTGATCATGGCTTTGTTTCTTTTTCACAAGCACTACCTTCTACTTTAATCTCATGTTACATGCTGTCAGTCTTTCCAGGATGTTCTAACACTTGCCCCCTTGCTGACTTGTCACAGTTTGTCTCTCCCTTTATTTACAACTCATGAAACAGTGGAACATGGGGATAGCCACTAATTACAGCTGGGCACATTTGTTTTCTGCTTTTCCAAGTCTTCTGGGAGATTTGTTAATCACTGTTCTATCTTTATTCTAGAAGGATAAGGTATGTCTGTTCTATCACCATCCTTGCTTGTTCTCTGGTTCTGGAAAAGAAGCAGAAAATACTGGAACAGCAAAGCCAAAAAACTTGTGTCTTTAATCAGGGGAGTGAAGATGTATCCTAAGTCACTTCTCAGAGCTAGTTTAAGTCTGTCAAGGTCTATTAGGACAAGTGCAACTTCGTATAAATATGACTTTTGGTCTGGTTGCCTGACATTGAGCAAATAAGCCAGCAAGGAGCCACCTTGGCTCTTTTTAGCCTGCTTTAATCCACCCACTGCAAGAGTATGGCTGTAACCTGCCACACAGGAGGTACTTCCAGAGAGAAAAGGTTATGGTACCCTCCCATGAGAGCATGTAGTACTTAACATGCAAGTTAAAGACACAAGAAGCTTGCAGGCTATATAAAAAGACAGAAAAAGAGCAGGAAAATAGCACAGGGAAGAGAAAGGTGAAAAACCACACTGTACTTTCATTGTGTAGGGTTTCTGCCATTTTCTATATTTAGTAGGATTTTTGGGAGGATGTTTACTCAAATTCAAGCAAATCAAACTTAAGGAAAAGACAAGCATGACAAAAAAAAATAACCTTTGCTCCCTAAAAAGCATAACTGTGTTTAAACTGCTTTTTATCCAATCTATGACAAGCTTTTCTCAGTGCATTCTTTTCTTGGCTGTGATGACCATACTGGTCTCCAGCTCTTCATCTAACCATCCTTTAACAACATTAACCTGAACTAATCAATCTGTGTACTTGTTCTTAACCTTCACTTTCAGTGTGCTCTGGAAACTGCAGATTCAGAGGTGTTCTCCAGACAACTAGCAGAAACCTATGGTGTTCTTACACCCTCCTTCCTTACCAGTAAGTTAACCTAAAGAAGCCTCAAGCTTAAATTCCAAGATCAATTTTTCCTCATCTCTTTTGATACAGCTTTTTTTTTTGCTGTTTTACAAGTTTGTCTGCAAGTAATTTGTCATTCAATCTAGAAACATATCTTGACCTACAGGTCAAGGAAACCATGCTTCAATCCCACCCCAAATCATAAGAAAACAGGACATACTCATTTCAGGTTCCCTGGAAGCACTTGGGAGAAGCTCTTTGTCTAGCAAAGAATGGAATAGGTCTTTCTTCTGATAATAGTTTAGAGGAAGATTTCTCTCAAATTTGCTGCTAACAGCCCGTCCTCACACTTAAGTAGGGATTTATATTGTTCTGTATTAAAAAAAAAACAATCAACAAACAAACCACTTTCCATTTTTTTAATCTACTAAATGAGAATTTAAAAAAAATGAGAATTTAAGCCTATCATAAGGTATTTTTTCCAGGAAAAAACAGCAGGAACTCCTGGCTCCCTGCTCCATATGCATCACTTTGAAGTGACCTGAATACCACCAGCAGTATGTACCACTAGTCTGGGAACTCCTGTTCTCACTCTCTGCTGTTTCCTTACTTGGTGCTGTTAACATAGGGTGTTGGTCACATTAAACTCAGTAAATATTCAAACACTTCAAAAGTAGCTCCTTGATTCATACAGACTTGAACAAAGACCTGAGTGAAACGAGTTAACTGCAAATAGGTGCTCTTTATACTTTTGGGTTACAGAGATGTAGTTAAAAGTCAGAGACAGTTCAAGCTCAGAGTAAACACTACATTTTAAAATACTTGTTTTGTCTTTTGGAAATTTCCACTGAAGATTTCATTTGAAAGCAAATTACTTATTAGCTTATATTGTTTAAGGTAAAAATTCTAACACGAGTGGTTTCTGTGAAATTGTATTTTCTTTTGCCAATCTGCAAGAACTTACTCTTTGAAATACAGAACATGCCCACCTAGGTATCGTTGTAGCTCAGTGTTGCAAGCATACTGGGGAAGCTTGTCAGGAACTGCTTTCTTTACCAGGTTCAATTTGCATCCCATGTGAATACAAGCTATTGTGGTTTAAACTCCAACATAAATCCATTTATAACCCTTTCAAAACAGTAACTGCAGTAGTGCATTTTATATGATGAATTTTGAGAAAGAATCTTCTGGGAAATATTCTTTCCAAGAGCTGATTGAGATAGCAGGTAAAGGACAGGAGCATCCAGAAAGAGGAAGGAGCACTACTTCATGTCATGTAATAAAGCTGAATGCTGCACCCTAATGCATCATTCTCAGGCATTCTTTATTTACATTTTGCAATGCCAAACCTGTCTGCTGCAAGTGCAACCTACCTGACAAAGTAAAGCAAAAAAAATTTTAAGGAAGAAGTAGAAGAAATAACTGTTTGTTTCCTCTCCCCCCCTTCCCCCCCTCCACATTGAAGTTTACTAACGAAACCTCAAAATGTTTGATTGTAATACAGTGATACATAAATACCTATTACTATCTAATGAAGCAGATAAATTCCATTTGCAGCTCTACAGGGCAGATTTTAATCTGTTTTCCAGTGCTTTCAGTCTCTTTGCACACAGAACTGGATATGTGTGTTGATTAGGAAAAGCTGGACTTTAACAGGACAGCTATTGCATGTACTTCTACAGCATATTATGCATATCTTGATTTATTCCTTTGTATGATAGCTTGATTTTAGTCATACAGTGTTGATTAGAGTGCTGCAGTAGTCCCTCAGTGATGGAAGCTGTTAATCTGTGTTTTGCAAGCCTTCCTTTTTTCTCCAGGCTGAAGTCTTACTGTATTTTCATTACTTATTAAAAATAGCTACTAGCATTGTCAAATTAGTGGGATTAACCTACTTTAAAAAGGAAATTAGGTCAGTTACTATATTCATGCCCAGCCTCTGACTCTTGTGTATTTTTTCAGCTCTTTCATCCCATAAAATGGGCATCTTCCTGTGGAAAATGCATAATGGTGTGCAGCAGTTTGCTTCATCCCACACTCGAACACAACACTGAAACAAACACGGTGGGGTGCAGGCCCCATCACTTCGTATTAGTCTCTGCTGATACAAACCTCTCGGCCAGAGAAGAAATAGGACTTACTGTAGACTGTTAAGGGGTGCTCCATTAGCAGGTTGTTCTCAACGGTGAAGACAAATTGAGCTGTTACATACTTCTGATGTTTGAAACACAGCTAAAAATCAGACTAGAAAACAGTTTTTGAGGTAATTTTTACCAAAGCATTTAGGAACATCCCTTCCAAACCTACCTTAGATGAAAGAGAGACTTAAACGAAACAACCACTGATGGATGAATACACTTGGCCAACCACCAAGCTACTAATCCTTTCTGACCAGAAATCAGGGAGGGACGGGGTGACAGTGCTCTACCTGCAGTCTCAACTGCCATTGTGGCATCTGAAACACATCTGAGTGCACTGGGAGAAAGAAGCAATTCTTCATGCTCTGTGCAACTGCCACTGTCTTAGGCTAGATGCAAAATACAAGGCCCAGCTGCTTATCTGACATGCAGTGATCAGCAACACAAGCGCTCTCAGGACAAAAGGAGGCCCAGCAGACCACATCCCCACTCACTCCATCCCCAGTTTTTCGAGTCCTTCTTTGCTCTTGCCCTGCCCCTCCCCTCCCCCCCTCTTTTTTTTTCCTCTACAGTTACTAAGTAAAACATAAGTTCAGAAGCTGCAATTGTTTGCTTCAGCAGTGGAGTCTGTTGTGCATCCCCAAACAGAGCTCTCGCCTGCCTCTAATCACTCACAGTTTCCTGGGATAGTTCCAGAACTCCTAAGTCTTTTGCTTTCAGGAAAAAAAATTTTATTCTGTCTCCGATTTCCCCATGCCAAGGAATCCTCATTATTGTCTTCCCAGTAAAAAGACCAGACTGACCTCTAGATAACACAAATAGAGAAAAGCAGAGAGAGTTACCCCTCTGGTGTTTCTCTGGCAATTCTTCCTCTCCACACCAGCTACTCTCTCACTTTCATACTGCGGCAGGAAAATCAATGTGTAAGGAAAATATACTGCAGTAACATGTAATTTAGACAGCTAGCTATGTGCATTTAGGAAAAATAACTGAAAGCTTGCTTTTTCTCTTTCCTCTCAGCTTCAAGCTGATCTACAACTATCAAAAAGATTGCAATTTCTATGTATTAACTGCACTCCAGAAAAGGAGAGGTTAGGAGAGGTAAGAAAGTAGGACAAATCCAGGCTGTACAGGGCTCCTTCTATAATATCTTAGTGAGCTGCCACAATTCAATCTCTAGTATTACTTGGTATCCACTTCTCCTTTCCAAGTTTACCCCCATGCACCGATACTTCTGAGAAAGGCTGAATCACCAGGAACACTAAGATTACTCAAGGAACATCAGAGCTGCTGCAGAACCACTCCCACAAAAGACCATACAAGAAAAGCCTCAGGAATCCTCATAAGCATCTCTGTGATTCCTTACTATGGCACTTTTTAGTAGATGACAGAAAGAAAACTTCTTCTGGTTTGGTTGGGTTTTGTGGTGCTGTTTGTTTTGTGGGTTTGATTGTTTTTTTTGAAGTGTCCAGAGAAGGCAGGGAAGGAAGCAGCAAACTGCACATACAGCACGTACATCCCCTTGGGTTAGCTTGGAAGGAAGTATCTAGGAGACATTAAACAGCATCTTTTACAGTCTCTCTTCTCCATCTTCTTTAAGCAATGCATGGAATACACAGGCAAATGAACATTGCCAGGACTATCCCTGGGACTGCCACCGAGCTGAGACTGACAGCTTTTAGGTGAAGACTTTTCTTTTTCCTGTTTTACAGGATCATCTCCATACAGGAATCAACTGAACGTTCCTTAGTTGTGAAGCAGACCTGGATTTTGAAACATGATGTTGTTGCCTCAACACTCCCCAAACAAAGTGTACGTACTTGAAGAAATCAGTGACAGTAGCAGCCAGCAACATGCAGATCAAACCAGCGTTTTTCTGTTCTAAAGCATGGGACCTGTCAGCATATTGTTTTTTGTCTGTGAACATCACAAAACACAACTGAGAAGCAGCAGCAAGTTCCAAAGACTCATGCAACCCAAATCAGCTCACACAAGTAAATGAAATGATAGAGACACCAACTGCAGATGGACAGCCTAAGAATAACAAGACGTTTGCAACATCTTAACTTTCTTCTGGATCATTATGGGTCAAGCAGAGTCACATCTTTATTCTGTAATAAACGTTCATTTTGCATTGTTAAATGTCACTCCTTCTGAGAGTTAATAGCTTGAAGAACCAGGGCTAATCTCGCACCTGAATTAAATAAATACTGCCACAAGAGCTTCTTTTGTAGCAACATACTATAGCCCTGGCTTTTTCCTCAGCAATCAGAACATACTGCTAACACTGTAAGCAACAAACTTGAAAAGAGGCTCCCCACCCCACCCCTTTCTGCACGGTAGGTGGGCAGGGTGCTCAGGTCCTTTCCCACACAAACAAAGGTGTTCATAGGTTCTTTACCTTGTAGCAAACATTGCTCTCAGGGAAGAGAAGGTAGCAGCATCTTCTTTCAAAGCCTTCAGCTCATTTCGCAGTTTCATCATCGTCTCCGTAACCATAGCTTTCTCATTTTCATACTTGCTTTTTAAGTTGGCAAGGGCTACCTCTGCTGTCTGTTGTTTACCAAGAAGAACAGAAACGTACTTGTTAATGAAACTCTTCACAAAGTGGCCGGCCAAGAGATTTCTAATCACTATGCACAGAATAAAGCATTTATTTTTTTTACTTGCGTGTTAAACTTCTGGTCAACTTTTCTTGTACTGATAAAATTTAATTTCTGAACACTGGAAACAGAGCAGACACATGGGTCTCCTACTTCCTTTCATTAACCATGCAGCAGCATCTAGGAATATACATTTAGTGACACTTATCTCCAACTACTAGAAGAAATTAAACTTTACATACTTCAAGACAAAGAATGAAATAGTCTATTTAGTACCTTCTATATTTAAAGGCAGTCATCAATCACTTGCACAATTCTCTAACCCTTACAGCATTTTGCCTATCTTACATTTTGGGACACCTTTATTAAAATGTGCAAAAGAAAACTGAATGTATGTATGTATTTCTTAACACTAATTTTTTTAATTTTTTTTTAAGAAGACAACTTCAATTTGTAATACTTTAGAGGAGATTATGAACCACATCACATGCTAACGTATTCAAATGGCACAGGTCAAAGTCTAATTTTACCTTTCACTCCTGTTATTTTGACCATGTTCTTAGATCACACCCTCACCTTGGAAGGCTTTCTTTATTTTGCTATTTGAGAGAGAAGAGTACTTAAGAACTCTCTTAAGGGTAACTACTACAATTCTTTCGAGTAGAAAATAAGTCTTATCTCTTCATGGTGTCTTACATTAAATATCATCTGATATAATTCAGACAAGAAGTAGAGCTGAGCTACCTTAAGCTGAATAAAATGTCTCATGAGTACGTGACAAGGAAAAGTCAGTTAGTGCCCCAGCACTCAGCTCTACAGTAGGACAGCTGTGTGCCTCTGATGAAATACCTGCATCAGCCTCGGACCAAACAACTATCAGCAACAAAAGCCCCACTGCGTTGAGGGTACGGCAGTATGACCTCAAAGAGAAATTCTCTTGTGTTTATGACCTAACTGCCTGACACTATAACCTTTACATCTCATAGACTTGCTTACCTGTTTGTTGGCCTTCAGCACAGTTCTCAGAGTTGCTATCTGTTCTCTCTTGGTGCTCAGCAGGGACTTCAATTTCAGGATTTCTTCCATAAGAGCTTCCTTGTCTTTGTCCACCACTGGCCCAAGTTCTTGAGTAGCAACACGCTGCCTGGACAACTCAGTTGTTCTGTCCACAGCAGCTTGCAGGTGTTTGATCTGATCCCGGATTATAGCGATCAAATTATAAATGTTCATTGGTTCCTTCCGAGGATCTGACACGGGAGATGGCAGAGATGACACTGGAGATGGGCTGCTGTCGCCGCTTCCATTCTCTGCCTTTCCTAGCTCTATAGTTAACAGCCCCTTAGAAAGAAGAATGGGAGACCTTCTTCCCTTGGTCTCTGGACTACTGTGTCCACCTTTACCTTCCTTGTAGTAATCCAGCATCACTCTGTTTGGAGTTTCATTGTTGCACATGCAGACATGGTGGTACAAATTCGCCAGTTCTTCACTGAAGGTGACTAATTCATCTTGGGCCACACTGAGGCTGCCCTGTGTTTCTCCAGCAACATCACTGACTTTCTTCAGCTCTTTCTCCAGCCTGGCCACCTGTTCTCTGTCATGCCTACTGGATTTTTCTAGTGAAGTGATCTTTTCAGTGAGAGCCTGGCTCTCGGTCTCGTATCTGCTCTTCTCTTCCTCATACTTAGACTCACATTCTTTGTATTTGGCCTTAAGATTTTTGAGCTCTTCCTTTAGGTCTGTAATCTCTGCCACAGCCACTTTGTACTTGCACTCCAGGATCTCTGGCCCATTGATGTCAACTTCATAATAGTCTCCATCTTCATGGCTGTCTCGGTCCTTCTCGTTGTCAAGGGCAGACTGACGTTCCTTGCTGACCTGGAGCTTCTTCATCGCGTTCAGATTTTCTGTGAGTCTGCCAACTTTCTCATGCTGCTCTGAGAGGGCCCCTCGTGTATTTTCCAGCTGCTTCTGAGATTCCTGTAGCGTTGTTAACAAGTTCACCTTTTCTCTTTCCATCTGAAATGCAGAAACACATAAAGGGAACTGCATCACTAAACGGGTTTATTTTAAGAGATAGCAACTTATTCAAGGTCCATATGGTTACAGAAACACAATCACTTGCACATTTTGGAAAGGCTATTTAATTTATTCTAAAACTACCTCAAACACAGTGTTGCCT
Organism: Chloroceryle aenea; assembly: GCA_013399075.1. Lineage (NCBI taxonomy): Eukaryota > Metazoa > Chordata > Aves > Coraciiformes > Cerylidae > Chloroceryle > Chloroceryle aenea. The sequence continues at coordinate 27,309 of VWZY01008048.1, forward strand.
TGCCAATTCTCTCTCATTTCCAATTGAAAATGCACATTTTTATACACGACTTCTGTAGTGGATGGTCTCATTGTGAAAACATCCTTTTAGCTGAAGATAAGCTAAAGCTGTTATCTCATAAATTATCAAGTAAATATTAGAAAATAAGCAGCTAGTCTATGGTGGAAGCTTAGAGCTTGATGAAAGACTAAGAAATACCAAAACCTTTAAAGCTCCTCCTCTTGAAGTTCTCATTTAGAAAAAAATTCCAGCAATTTTCTTTCCATAAAGGCTTTTTCTTATAGAACACTTAAAAAATGTTTGACGCAATAACTTGAAAACCTTTCTGGGCAACACAAATATGTACCTTGTTTCAGGCTCTCCAACCTCCCAATGGCAGAAATTTAACAGAGATATTTGGGACTGATTAAAACTTCATGTTCTTTGAACTAATTACAGAAAACAGTTACAGTGCACAAAGCTCCCTTTGCTGAAGATTACTGGAGTAACAATTTTTGAACAAAGTACTATATTTCTCATTAGTGAGATAATGTAGATGCTGCATTGAAGGTTCATTACAACTTTCCTACAAACACAGGACATGACTACCAGCTTCTCTCCATGAAAAAAAAAAAAAAGGGTGATAAGTTTTTCTGTTGACAAACATTTCCCAACNGTTGACAAACATTTACCATCCTCCAGTTCGAAACCAGAGCCTTTACAAATATAGGTCATACTGGATGGTGGGCACATGAGACAGTGAAAAGACTGAAATTACAAGCCAAATAAACTCTACCAACTATTTGTAAGTAAACAGTTGTTTAGGAAACCCATTTTACCTGTACAAGCTGCTGTTTCAGCTTCTGGATTTCAGAAATGTTTAATTCGCTCAGCAGATCTGAAACCAGACTCGGGGCTGGAGGGAAGCTGTCGTTTTTCTTGGGCGTTGATGTACTGTTCTTGCCGTTGCTGAGTTTGCTGAGGCAGTTTTGTTCAAATCCATTCATGATTTCATCATTATTGGGCTCTGTGGCTTCATCGCTGAACTTCAGTCCATCCAGAGAGATGTTCAGGTGGCTGTTATACATGGAGTCATTGATGTTCATGTAGTGTGAGAGCTCCTTACGAAGATTGTTCTTCTGCTCCCGCTCTGTCTTCAGCGTCTCCAAGGCCTCCTCAAGCTGTCGTTCTGAGATCTCCTTCAGCCGTATGGCATCTTCTAGCTGGCTGTTGAGAAATTCTGTTTCTTCCTCGAGCCTTTTGATTTCATGTTTCAGGCCTTCAAACTCCACCTGGAGACATACAATTGGAGGGAGAAAAAACCCCTAATGAAAATGTCTGCCTGCAAGGTGCCAAGTAATGATATTTTTGAACGTTCTAGTCAATCTCACTAAATACGGTGAGAATAGAATGATTTCTTTCAGTTCAGGAGTCTAGTTTTGGCACTACAACTGTAAACACTGCTTACGTAATTTACCTTCAGAGCCACGGAATAAAATTTCTAAGCAAACCTTTGAATGAGCTGATCTATTCCAGCTTAATTAAGACAGATGGGAGATAACAGCGTGTGATACAGAATCATCACAAAACACGTTTTCCTAGCACGTTAAGCAAACTCTTCTGTTATATTAAAGAATTCCCTAGCCAACCTTCCCACAAATTCAAGCTCAACGTTTCCAAAACGCAACACTGCAAAGCTATACTTCTGACACTCTACTGAGCTGCTCTCAGGATATTCCACTGGCCTTAAAACTGCGTGACTGCACCAGCAAGCAAGCTCTACTATTACACATGCAAAATAAAACATTCTTATACTTCTTCATCATTTCATCACAACTTTCCAGCACTACAGTTCAGACTCTAAACTTTGGACTTGTAGTGCTGCTACATGAAATTTAATGGCACAAGTTTTTACCTGGAAATTTGTTTGTTGTTTGGTTTGGGTTTTTTTCCTGAACCTTTTTTATGCTGAATTTATAAACACCAACTATTAGTGTAAAATTTTTACTCCCTTGGGGGGGAAGCCTAAAGAATATATTTTAGTTACCTTGAAAGAAAGGAAAACATACCACATTATACATGACCCTATTTCTTTTTGCCAGCTACTAAAGGCATTTTAGGTGCTAACGCACAGCAATCCAGTGCTGCTGAACCACACCTGATGTGAAAAACAGGAACCAAACTTGCAGAACTGAATTAGCATGATAGGCCTGGGAAAACTTCATGGCTTTTTCTAGTAATGTCAGTAGGTTAATTAAAGCTTATCAAAATTCATCAAGTAGGATTAGGACAGGGTAGGAAATGAAATAATCCATTACCTTGGAAAGAATTAGCTCTTGGTTCTGTGTATGTTCACAGAGCTCAAATATTTAAGGTTGCAGGCTATTTTCAAAGGTTCTAGAATACAAACACAGTAGCTACTAACTAGCAACTCACAAGGTAGCATTATCTGTGGTTAAATTTGTCTCAGCCCAGAATGACAGCATTCTTGAATATCATTATTTTAGAATATGAACATGGAGCTGGGAACTTTCACTTGTTCTTTTAAATACAATGAATGAGACCAGAAGGGAAACAAAACAAAGCAAAAGGTAAAAAAAAAAAAAAGCTCCTGTTCTCCAGAAACACCTCCAGCCATGTCACCCTCTTGGCCTCTCCTGCGAGGGATGCCGAGTCCTGCCGGGTCTCTTTTTCCTTCTTCAAGCTTCCCTGGGCCAGGACCCCCCTCTTTACCTCAAAAAACTCCAAAAAGGAAGGAAGACTGTAGCGCTTCGGCGCAGGGTTTACCACTGCCGGCACCGCTGTCTCGCTGCTCGCGGTCTGAGCTTAACTGACGCTACCAAAGCAATGCCCAGTAGTTTTAAAAACTTGCCTGATTTTGCTTCAGGACAGACACTTGTTTTTGAAGACAGATGTTTTCCTCTTCAAGCTCTGTGTAGTCTTGCAGCAAACGTGCTTCTCGGAATTTATACTCCTTAATATCATCTCGCAGACGGACCCTTTGGATCTCCACATTCTGATTGACCTGGAAAAACAAAGCCCAAAGCGATGGTGATTTGGTCAGCTACAACTCAATTTCAAAATTTTATCTTTTTCTTTATCTCTCAACAGACTTTATGCCCGTTGCAGTAATTTGGCAATATGTTCTAATGAAGCCTTCTGGAGAGACACACCGAGTTAAAGTTCAAATGAAATCCAAGACCCCAAGTAGAAAGAAATAGCAACTTGTGGCTTGACTCTTAAAATGTTCCCTCCTCTCAGCCTCAAAGACCTATGCAAGACCTCAAAGGAAGCCTGTAAAAATAAGAAACAAAATTTAAAATCACCATTTTTTTTTCAGGATAGAGAAGTAAAAAGTCTATATATTGGTGTAGTATGATTTTCAGATCTTTCATGAATGTGAAGAGAGAAATAAATTGAGCTAGGACATATCCAGGTATGTGAATGGCTCACTGGACTTGGCTCCTTTTCCAATATTACTTTCTTCCATATCACACCTTTTAATACTTAATTCATAGAATCATAGAATGGTAGGGGTTGGAAGGGACCTCTGGAGATCATCAAGCCCAAACCCTCTGCCAGTGCAGGAACACCCAGGGCAGGTCACCCTTCAGATATTCTTAAGCATTAATAAGATCCCCTCTCAGTCTTCTCTTTTCCAGGCTAAACAGCCACAGGTTTCTCAGCCTGTGCTCATAAGAGAGATGTTTCTGTCCCTTAACCATCTATGCAGCTCTCTGTTGGACTCTCTTCAGTTTTTCCCTGTCCCTCTTGAACTGTAGAGATCAAAACTGAACACAATACTCCAAATGTGGTCTCATGAGGGCAGAGTAGAGGGGGGGGAGAACCTCCTTTGACCTGTTGGCCACACTCTTCTTCAGGCACCCCGGGATACCATTGGTCTTCCTGGACACAAGAGCACACTGCTGTTCCATAGAAAACTTATCGTCCACCGGGACGCCAAAGTTCCTCGACATGGGGCTGCTCTCTCGTGGTCTACCCCAACCTGTACTGGTACATAGTGTTGTTTTTCCCCAGGTGTAGGACTCTGCACTTATCCTTGTTGAACTTCATTAGGTTCCCCTTTGCCCAGCTCTCCAGTCTGTCCAGATCTCACTGGATGGCAGCACAGCCTTTCAGTGTATCAGCCACTCCTCCCAGTTTAGTATCATCAGCAGACTTGCTGAGAGTACACTCCATTCCTTCATCCAGGTCACTGATGAAGATTTTGAGTAAGACCAGAACTGGCCCCTGGGGAACACCACCAGCTACAGGTCACCAGCTGGACTGTGCACCACTGATCACAGCCCTCTGAGCTCTACTGTTCAGCCAGTTCTCAACCCATGTCACTGTCCACTTTAAACCAAACTGAAAAGTATGTTCTAAAACATCAGCTGAAATCTCTTGGGCAATCTGCAGGCAGGCAGGCAGCACAGCAGGTATCTCAGCAGCCATGCCTGTGCACTGACAGCACACTGCCGTGGTTTAGCCCCAGCTGGGACCTGAGCACCACCCAGCAGCTCACTCCCTACCTCCCAACCCCAGAATGGGAAGAACAGGGAGAAAAAAGCAAAACTCTGCGGCTTGACATCGGAAGAATTTAACAGAACAACGCAAAAGGCAAAACCACAACAACGGTAATGAAACTGCACATGAAAGGAGCCGCACAGAAGGCACAGACCCAGCGGCCCTGCCCACCAGCCACACTGACAGCCTGCCCCACACCATCAGACAGTCAAATGTCTGATGTCAAATGTCATCCAATGTCCCAGTGACTGGTTCACTTGTCTATCTTAGCTGTGGCCCCTCCCAGCTCCTGGTAAAAAATTAACCCTATCTTAGCAGAACCCAGGACAGCTGCTTTTCCAGGCAGTTCTAAACAGTGCAAAACAGCTGAGCCCACGCCAGAGGCAGCCCGGGTCAGTTCAGCTGCCGAGGGTATGGGACCTCTCTCCCGTTTTCAGTTATCTGCAAGCCTAGCCAGGAAACCTTCCTCCTCTGGTACACAAGCCCAGATTCCCTTAGAGTTCTCCACTTCTGGTTAGAACCAAGAATGTCAGCAATGAATAAGATACGGTCTTGGTCCTCCTGCAAGTGAGCACCAGGAATACAGAGAAATAATACGGCACAGGTTATCAACAGACACCTCCAGGCTGAGGGATAAAGTAAGTGTTTGTGGCAGGAGCACATGCCAAGACTTGAATCTGGCATGTTCTGAACACAAACACGGAATTCACATGAAACTGTTAAGGCAAATAAATCCAAATTACAGCTCCCTCACACCGCAGGTAAAGATTAGATTATATAAACTCATCTATTTACCTTTCGTAATGAAGAGAAGAGCACTACTTCCCAGCACACTGAGACGCTAAAATAAACAGTTAATTGCTGACACCAAACACTACAGGACAGCAATATAAATGAAAAGTTGCTGCATTCCACATCCCAGGCCCCAGCAAGCATTGGCTCTATTTTTGCAGAGCCCTAGGGCCACAAGGAGAGATGGCCCACCGGTAGCTGAAGGCTACAGGCTGACATGAATTCACATCTTAACTACTTCTTAACAGCTGCAATGAAGACCTCTTGCAGTTGACAGAAGGAGCCTCCAGCCAGATAATCCCGACTGTTTAACAGTTAGGATTGCAACAGGCTATTGCATCATTTGTTTCATACAAATTAGGAGGTTTTATCTGTAATTTTCCCCATTCACGAGTAAGGGAAATGCAATGGAAGACCTCCCACAAAGCTGCTAGCAAGGTTCTCTCCCCACCATTCAGGTTGCTTTGCTCCTTTTCCTCTCTGGATGATCTAATCTTTGCAGAGGTCAGTGCAGGGAGAAATCACTGGAGCCAGTCTTTTTTGAAGCAAGAATGGTTGCTTTCCAGTCCTGCCTGTTCAATTCAGAGCAACAGTAAGAGCTCATTACTTAATGTGAAAGTATTGTCTTGCTCTGTCTAGCACAAGAAAAATCGTTCTATAGCAATGTGCACAGGAAGGCCAGATTTAAAAATAGCTCCTTTGCTTCCTGACTGGGGAAAGAAGATACAACCCAGGTTAAGTGGCTGTTCAGCAAGCCGTATAGTCCATTAACTCTTCACATTTTCTTGTCAAATAAACATACACGCTCGCAAGCTGCCAGGTTAGACTGGGTGCTGTGCTCTCATACAGTTGACGGAACGGCAGGATTTTTCTGCAGGAAAGAGAAGCTGCTGCATCCTTCCTTGATCAGATTTTCCTATTGGCCACGCAGAAAGTGGTGTATTTTAAGTCACACACATGTACATTCCCCATGTTCTCACAGGTGTTTTACAATTCCTCAAGCCTGTAGAAAAGGTAAACTGACCTACCAATGAGGGTGAAGTTTTCTGTGACTCCTGTTGCTTCAGTGTCTTAGTGGCTTCTTCCTTCCTCCTCTGCCCTGAGTAACCTCTGAGCAGAAGGGAGAAGGGGTAGCTGGAACAGAAGGCAGGCCTAGCTAGGCTCTCAGCTATGCAGTCACACCTCCACCCAAAGCAAATCATGTACCACTTCAAAATCTCACTACCACTGCATGGAGAATCGATGGCCATAAAAAAAGTGTTCACCTACCTGACAAAACCCCTCAGCTTCTCAACCTAGAGAATATTCCTGTTATACAGAAGCCTCCCACCCATCCTGCCCAGGAAAAGACTGTGAACTGAAAGCGATTTTGCCTGATTTTTTAATCAGACCACCCTGCTTCTCCTGATAGTTTGTCTTCAATGTTTTCAACGTCTCAGCTTCTCCTCAGAAGACTTATGCAAAGGGCCCTTCTGAGCAGCATCAATGCTTGAAATGGCAGGGATGTGCCCAGGACCGGTTTGAATCCACCCTTGCATGCATGTGAGAATCACAACTACTGTCTTTCATCACTGCCAAAAGCCTGCTCCTTAAGCACCTGCTTTTCTAGTACACACCAGCATACAAAGCTATGTGTAAATTTGACCCTGAGAATTAAAGTAGTCGAGAAAAAAAACCCCATATCTCAGGTAGCTGGTTCCCTCCTTTGTTTTGGGCACTACTCAGCATGATGAGAGATCAGCCTCCAGGTCACCAGCCAGCCAGAGGCTGATCTTGCAAGCGAAGCTGTGTCACCAGCATGGATTCTGTTACCCTGAATGCCACCAGTTCATGAGGTCATGGGTCAGTTCGAGTTCCCTGCTGCAGTATACAGGCTCACACCTAATTTTACATGTCATTATAATCAGCAACAGTCAAAACTTAGTTTGTCCAAACTTATTGCTAATTATAGGATTACATTTAACAGTTCATGGAATAAATATTTCTAGATATGATCACTCCCTCTTGTTCTCTTCATGGGAAGGATTCACAAAAAAGAACATAGACTTTTGGAAAGAAATACAGTGCAGTCAGAAAAGATGGCAAATCATATGTGTTCTGCTGCTGTGGGGAGAAGAAAATCATAGACTCACAGTGTCACTTAGGTTGGCAAAGACCCTCACAATCAGCAAGCCCAACTGTTAACCTAACATTACCAGTTCACCAAAATAATCAATAAAACAGAATTTCTTAGACATTTTATTAAATATCAGTATGAAACTTGGGAAGACTAATGCCTCAGACATATAATTTAGGGCCTTCTTTGGCACTTTTTTTGACAGAGGCCAATGTTTTTCTGCTGTCATACTCGGAGCTGTCACTCCACAAGGACCAACCTCAAAGCTAAACTGACCCACCCTAGGCACCAACGGTGAAATTAAGAACTCACAATATGGACCATAAAGCTTTTCTAGGCACAAAAAGAGAACTTCATGCTAATCGCTAAACATTAACACAACTAACAAGTGATATTATTTGGGCTACAAAGACCAGCAATTACAAGTTGTGTGGGAAAATTCAGAGCTACCCATTTAGTTTTAATTGCATTTGCTTTGCACATGTGAGAATTGTGGTGCTGTGTCAAAGCATCACATACCCGTGTAATTAAGGGTTGGGATATGAAATACTCCTAGAACAGAGCAGAACTAAGATTGCGTGAGAAACAAAAAATAATCTTCCCCTAGTTCTCAAGTTATGGGCTCTTAAATAATTATTTGGGTTTTTTTTTGTATTATAGGTACTAACAAAACTCTAATGTTTGGAGGGGGGGGAAGTTCTGTTAAATCCAGCTGTTTACTACATATCAGCAAAAGGTTTGGAAACATGAACTTTCACTGCTGCAATAAGATACTGTTCAGCATTCAACTGTTCTCACTGATGTACAACAGTCACCAAGTTACTCAAATGTAACTATCATAACTTTTATACTTTGGTTCAGTTTGAGCAACAAACATCCCTCTCTGGCCCTACACAGCAGAAATGGACCATCCCTGGATACAAACCTTTGGGTTTTTTTCTAATTGTGTCCAGCACCCGTGTCCTCCTCTACAAACACTGGATGGGAAACCACAAGAAAACGGTTCTTCTAAGTAACAGAAAAATTAGCATGCTCTCAGCAGTGTTTGACAACACAAACACATTCAAAAGAAATATTGCAAAAGACAGACAACACAACCAGTAGAGGAGGTCAGTCTGTATCAGTCGGATTGTGTTTCCCAGAATTTATAGCAAGTCTTTTTGATGACTTGCTCACACAAGCCCAGTGGAGAAGAATAAAGTAGGTGTTACAATAAAGGGTAGTTTGGATTCTTCTCTGCTCTTTGGTTGCGAGTCATGTCATGACACAGCCTATCTGCTGAAAAGCTGCTTGACTTTCTAAGCCCTGGGCGGGTGTAACTGTAGGTGAGAGGCAGATACAGATAGGGAAGGGAAGAGGAAGACAGAGCACTGGGTTACTCAGAAGTAGAAGAATTAGTGTTTTGCTTGTGTGTTTTCAAAAGCAAAGTCAAGCTTTAATTGCATTTCATACAGGAAAAAAACCCAAAACTACTGAGCCCAAATTCAAGAGAGAGATGACCCATATCCCAGTTGAAATCTCCCTGCCCAGGTGCCTCCCTGAAACACCATTTACTCTGGGAAAGGGGAAGAAAGCACCCCAAAACCCCCCAGCACTAGCAACTTCAGTCAAAAGCAGGCAAGAAGCTCCGAGCCCACTAGTGCAAGTTCCCAGTGCTCTTGCAGATACCCAAACTATGCTCAGATGCCACTGCAGGCAGCTCTGCTCTCCTTGGCTCAGCAGCACGGTAGGAGCCTTCCCAGTACAGCACCAGGAACACCTGTGTTACCACCTTGGGTTGTTACCACTGCAACTAATGCTAGAAGAACTCAATAACAAAGTTCCTCTCCTCACTTTTCCTACACCCGGGCCAGGTATACACCCATTTTATGCATTTGGAGCCACTGAGTAAATCTCACCTGACTTCTTCCTAGTAGAAGTTGCAGTTTTACTTTTTATTTTTTTAGACTAGGAGACAAGATCTGAAGAGCTCTAGTGTACCCGAGACATGCCCAGTGTTCCCAGGCACAGTTAGGTTTAACTCCATGACAAAGATCTTTCGGGGAACAAAAATCAGAGACAGTAGGAGAGAAGAGGCAGAACATGTGAAACTCATGACACATTTCTTCTCCTGCAGAAAGCAGGGAAAAGAGCATACTAACTATTTATCTTACACATAGAGCCCAGTAGCTCTAAAGTGTTAACAGAAGACATGCAGCTACACTGAGGTTTTGGCAGCAAATATGCACAACTGTCCGAGGGTTTTTTGGGCTTTTTTCTTTGTTTGTATTTTTTTAATTGTCCTCTCATTATCCAAACACCTACCCCATGACAAAGCATCTTACTATGGATACATAAGTCTCAGGATTTCCTTTCCAGTGATTAATGCTGCAGCACCACCCTACTGATGTACTCAGCTCAATATTTATTGATTTATGTTTTTTTCAAACCATTAAATAAACAAGCTTCGTGACATTAAGGATGATTTATCACAACACCAGAGAACAAAGGAATGCGGTCATGGATTTTTTTTCTGCAAAATATTAGAGACACCTGAGCTTAGAGTTTGCTACCACAGTATACCCTTCAGCTACTTGAATCTCTTCGAGCTACTTAATCAGCATTAAGTCTTGCTTTGTATGTTCTATTTTACTGAATGCATTGCTTTGCTATCTGTTCAAACACGTGATCCAATCCAGAGTCAAATCCAAAGCACATCCTCCAAATGGGTAGGTTAACACCAGAGCACATTCTAGCAATGTTCTCCAGCTTCAGGCTTACAACCCAGGCAAGGCTAAATACACCTGCCCCTGACCCACAGGCTTTAGCTGCCCACCCAGATGGGTGGTCTTTGCCTGGTAGTCCACTGGGCACTATACACAAAGCGTCTGGCACTGATGCAAGCCCACACATGCAGCAGCAGTGGTGCAATGTCTTCACAGAAACAAACACATTGGTGGTGTAGAAGAAGGTGGGAGGACTGGAATGAGCCTTGTGATCAAAAGCTTGAGGCACTGATAAGTCTTTGAGATCAGAGGATGGCTTTTTAAATCTACCCAAAAAAATCCATTTTAAAACTGGAGTTAAGTCAGTTTCTGTTAATGTTCTCATTTCCAAACAGTCATCTTGTCACCTATAAACCAACCATCTCTGAGCTCCAGAAGTACAAGAGAGGACCCTACTCCCTCTGTGCATTTCCAGCCACACTTCTTCTTTGGAGACCTGGGGCTGTCCTGCAGTGTTGGGGCAGCAGGTGGATCTGGGTGCTGCACCTCAGCTCCAGCTGATTAGGAGTATGGATGGAAAATGCTGACCCAAATTTAGCACCAGTGTTATGAATGGCCCTGTGTAACGTTATTATTACAATCTCCCCCTTCCTGCACTGAACTGCTTGCTAAGAGCAGTTAAACTCCAGCTGCTTTTCAAATCTCAAATCTAAATGCTTGGCAGTTTTCCACGTCCTTCACTGCCACAAAGAAAACATTTAACCCTTCCAAGGCCTTCCATCTTTTACTTCCCAAAGGGATGGTAGAGTCAAGCCCAGCCCTAAGAAGGCCACCAGTGTCCCCAGACAACCACTGGCAGAGATGGTCAATGCTCAGCAGCAGCCTCTCTCACCACTGCACCCAGCAAAACCAGTCTGCCTGCAGCCTCAGCTAGCAGGGTTTGAAGGGTTTTCTGTGTGCTGTTTGTATTTTCAGATGCTAACAAAAAAGCTTGAGTTTGTTTCCACAAACCTCCCTTAAGCTGAAAAAAGAAGGAAGAAAAGAGCTCCGTAACTGAGACAACAGCTCTCTGCACTCAGCAGCTTGCACATCACTCCCTCAGGTTTGGGAGGGCACAGGGATGTCATTCCCTGGAGTACAGCTGAACTCAAATATACCTCAGGAATGTCTGAACTCAGACTGCAGTAATTCTCCCTATGGATGCAAACTAGCAAGGGACTGGAAAGATGAAGCGCGCTTCCAGGAAAACAAAATGAACAATAAACCAGCTAGACTTAACACAAGAAGCATAATGAGCCTTTGCTGCCTCTTCTGCAGTTTTGTTTACAGCCCATACTTAGGGGAATAAAGTAGTACCAGGGATGTATTTCAATTAGTAGCTCCAAGTCACACTTAAATAAAATAATAATAATTTTAAAAGAGCATATTGTTACATCAAGCATAGATTTTTATAAAAAAATTCAGATTAAGACTGCCTATTAAAAGCTAACAGCCAAAAATCAGACCTCCCCTACACTTGCACTCCTTAATACAACACAGCAGTAAGAAGGACAAGTGAGATAACCATCTGCCTGGAGAAGCTGTGGTGGCTCTAAGGAGTTACAGAACAAGAGACCGCAAAGCAAATTCGAAACAGGGATTTGCTGAAATTTATATCATATCCTTGAAAGCTCTCACTCGTTTCCCAACTGAAGCATACAATCTAGACTCCTTAATGCATGAGGTGTCTTAGAAGAGCCAGACATATGCAATCCACTGCAACGATTTGGTAGCAAACTCAAAATAGATCAATTTGCCTATGGAGAAATTGGCCTGTATCTCTGGTTTAATGAAGACATTTCTCTCAAGAGCAGCCGTGCTGCTGGAATATGGTTTGCAACAGCCCTTGACAACAGCCCTTGTCAGAATAAGCACTTTTTTTGGTGAGGTGCCATTTTGCTGTCTGCTGGACCTATAATTTGTGATTCTCCCAGTGAGCTGACCCAACTCTGTCCCCCAGTGGATGCCAAAGGGGCTGCTGGGCAGTGGATGAGGCTGCTGCACCCACGTGCCCCATGTCCCAACCCCTGCCAAGCCAGGAAAGTCTTGCAGAGCAGTTGCTGATGATGCTCCCAGGTACTTCCAGAATAGCCTTGGAACAGCAGCAGTGATGAGCCAGTGACCCTGGTGGGGAAGCAGCAGGGAATCCCTTAATGCCATCAGAACTTTCCCTGTCATCCTGACAGTCAGTGTCCTGAATAGCCTCCCTTGTCTCTAACCAAGATAAACCAAGTCTAATGCTTTAGTATTTCCATAAACCACTTTTTCTAGCCTACTGATAACTTCTAAATGCTTCCCGCCCCCAGTCAAATGATTTTGTTTCCATTGGTACTTTTGTTTGACTTTAACATCCTTCTTTTAATCTGTAATGATAATTGACAAAAAAACCTCCCACTTCAGTGATACCAGAGAACTCCTCTCTGCATGCCTGCAGTCCCAAACTGGTGTTTTACACTGTTGTGTCCCTTTGCAAATCCATGGTCACTTTGCCTCATCAGAAATGTCCACAGCCCATGTATTTCCAGTAATCCTAAAACCAAGTTCCTTTTGTTAATTAAATCATGCCCTCCTCTGTTACAAGGCCTCTCGGAGGCTCATTTATTTTCTTCTTACTCCTATTTCTTACTCTAATATTAAAAACCTGTTTTAAAGTTTCCATTAACTGTTTCCAGTGGTGACAGTCTTCCCCAGGCAGATTTAACACCATCATACTGCAGAAGAAGCCAGGAGCAAGTTTATGGGACTTTAGCACAAGATACTAAAAATCCGTGAGAATTACAAAAATTTACAATTAAAATAATATCAACAAAAAGTCGAAATCAGTACAGTTGTCAAAGATTAGAGGTTTCCTACTGACTTTACATATAAATGAGTTATGGCCAAATTAAGCAGATGAAAGCTTTGGCTAAATTTATACTCCCAGCATTAGTGGCCTATTTTCACAAGGTGCCACACCTCCTGGATGTGGAAAGTGCTTAGTTTACACTACCTAATCCTACTGAGATACAATCATCTCAAAACCACCGCCTGAGAGCTCCATCAGTACCTCAATTTTAATGAGCTAAATCCCAAAGGAGTTATCCTTATTAGCGGTAACTAGCATACCACTTTACATGTAGCAGAGGCAGAGGATAGATTTCTCCTTACGCTTAGGTTACGGAAGGGGTATTTCTTTCTAGAAAAATTCCATGGGATCAGGAAAAATCTGTAATATTAAACAATATCGTATAGAAGTCTTACAGAGGATGGATAAAAGTTTATTTATTTTACCTTAACAGGCATAGTGGTCCTTCTAGAGTACAAAAGGGGTGAAAAAGAGGCCTGGCAGCTCCAAAGGGTGAGACGTACATTATGCAAGTCATGAAGCGATGCCCATCCCCGGTCCAGCTCACAGGAGCACCTGCCAGGTCCACCCATGCATCTGAAAGTGGCAGCCTTCCTCGGCTGCCTGGGACAGCCAGAAACACTGAAAGCACTCATCACACAACTGATGGATGCAGTAAGCTCTATATTGTGATTCTGGCTAAAAACCACCCTCTGAACCCTTCTTCCTGAGCAGGATCTGCTAATGGCATCGTATTACCAGTCTTACTCACACAAACAGCAACTAACACCAGTGTAGCCAGGCTCAAGCACAGTTCATGCTGCCAAACCACACCCACCCACCCAGCATTCCCAGTTCAAAGATGATGTTTTGTACTCTAGCAGAGACATTTTCTAGTAATGCTCCACACACCACACTGACTTGCACATGGACTCCGTCAATTACAAGTCTCTCTGGTGCATATTTTTTTAAATGAAGTCGCTGTGCATAACTTGCATTAAACCAGAGGCAGAACCAGTGAAGGGGGATAGAAAGCAAGGATGGACTAGAGGGAGATCAGTACGGCATAACCCCAGCTGCTGCTCTATCACAGCCTGCATTTCTGCTTCCCAACAGACAAGCTGTAGGTTACAACAGGAGTAGGACTGAAGCAGCTTGGATTTTCTTTCAGCAGCCTTGTTTACCATTCAGTGGGACAGATTTTAATAACTTTCTGATGACTTAATACAATTACTTCATATATATTATGACCAAATGATGAAATTTCCTTCCTCTTTCACAGTTGTACTTCAGACAGTGTGTTACATCTAGCTTGTGTTTTACAGAAATAAACAGATGTGGGGACACAGCAATTGGATCTTTGTCAAACCATGACTAACTGCAGTTTCCAGAGATTTCTTTTGTCTCTCAAATGTTATCTTACAGCGACCAAAACACCACAGGGTTAGTTTTTCTGAATGTATTTACACCACAGCAGCCTCTTCCTTGCAGGACATGCTTTGAGGCAGCAGTCGAATACAGTACACAGAACTTATGTGCCAGTAATTAGCAAGATACTGTTTTGTCCACTCACACTCAAAGTGCCTGTTATAAAGCCACTGACCTAGATTTCCTCAAAGCACGAGAGGAAAAAAAAAAGAAAAGAAAAAATTTACATCTGGGCAAAACCGGCAGCAGAACAGAAAGGCTGCAAGAAGCTGTGACTAAAGAGAAAAGACTCTTCCTGCTACTACTGCAGCACTGGTAAGTACAAAGCAATTTATAACAGAAGTCATAGCAGAACAGGGAAAATACATTCAGCAAGCATGCTACCAGGTCAATGCCCAAACAACAGAGTATCATCTAACCTGAACTGCCAATTGAAACTTTAAAGATCATATTTACAGTCTTAGAATGTCAGAAGAACATGACTTTATATTTAATTTCTTTAAAATCTGAAAATCCACAGTGTTCAAATGGTGACTTTCAACACCCTGATTTCCAGTATTAATTTTTGGACACTGTTTCTGGGCAGCTGCCATTACAGCAGGAGAAACACTGTTGTTAACATCTTTCCTCTGAATATATCAGTGCACAGCAACAAAGGAGAAATCACGAGCAGATGCTTCCTTGAATATGTGCAAAGCACATCAACTGAATTTCCACCACAATTCAATTTTTTTGGAATTGATTTTTATTATGTTTCAAAGGGATAAAAATGTCATGTAGTACTTTTTTTTTTGTAAAAATACTCATCTCTCATAATTCTTAAAAAAAAAGGAAGCTGTCAGGATAAAAATCAACTTTGGTAGAAATAAAAAGGTGGGAAGAAAACAGCTTTGATCCTGCAGCCATTTGTAACGTGCTGAGCCAGCACACAGCAGCCTGCTGCTATCATACTGTTCTGACCACCTTTGAAATTCTTGCACTAGACAAAAGTAGAGCTTTTTTAAAAAAAAACAAACCCAAAACCTCTTCACATTGTGACTCTAAGTCTGTGAACACATTAGAGGACAAGAAATCCAGTCCTGCACACTAAATGTGATGGGCTCCGTGCCTTCAAGAAACAGGCTTTTACCTGCTTTACCTGCGTGTCCTTCAGTGAAGTGTTCAGCTAGTCACAATCTATGTTCTATGTTCAATCCAGGTTCTGTGTTGTCACCAAAGAATAAAGATGTCAGAGATGCTGGTCAGTTTTTTAGGTTTACTCTGAGAGCATGGGTGAGCTTCATAAGCCATAAACATAGTTAAGGAAACTATTTACAGTATTTGACTAGAGCATGAGGGGTGTTAGAGTCACTTGAGACCCTGGAAAAACAAACTCATGACACATGAGGCAAGAGAAAGGGATGGAGGGATAAAACTGACAGCTCCCTCTGTGTTGGGTATGGGTATCCCCTTTCTCTGGGGCGAAACCAAACAACAACAACCACCACCACCACCACCTGAGGATAAACAATTGTGTGCCTGTGTTTGACACAGACCTGAAAATACCATCATTATCAACAGAATGAAAAGAGTTCCCTGTGCATGAGAGTCATCCTGGGCCTTCTTTAGTTTACATACTCAGAACACCTTTCCTGGGAAAGGACTGCTCATTTAGTTTTCAGCTTCTTCATACTGGACATGGCTACCTCATGACTTCAGTCAAATCACCTCATGAAATGTGTCTTGGTGCCAATAACACACAAGAGAGATGAAAGAAGATTAAAAAAGAATGGCAATTAGCTATTACTCAGGAGCAATTACTCCTACCAGTGACTCTTCCAGGACACAGGAACTGCTGAACTAGCTAGTAACACCAGTAGCACTCCTAACTGGTAACCATCCTGTTGGCCTGTCTCAACAGGCCAAAGTTAGATAATTCAACAGTAAAGTGTCAAAACCACTTGTGTCTGCTACAGCAACTCCAGCTGTAGTCAATGTCAACTCTTCTCCTTCCAAAACCAACTCATTGCTTCTGCATTGCTTCTCTTCTTCTTTTGTGTCCCGAGAGGACACAAAGGGAATGACAGCATCTTAAAACATGCAGTCTTCTGTGTTTCCAGCTGATGTGGGTCAAACATGCGGTTTCAGCCCACTACCACCTCTACTGCCAGCAGCATCTCAAGAGCAGCTGCTGCCTGAGGCACTTGACTGTCCTTCTTGTGCCGTTACTAAGGACTGAACAGGTATTTTCAAAAATGCCCCAGCAAGAGTAAAACCCTGTATCCTGTCAGATAGCTATAAAACAGCAGATAAAAACATTTGCAGCCAGCCCTGACAAGCAAATCTCCCTTAAAAAATAAAGCAGAGATTCAGCCTCAGTTATTTCCTGGCTCCCCCCTCATCTTTTAAACTTCCTTTTAGTTTTAACAAGAGGAGCCCTCTGCCTGGTCAGACAATCAAGCATTTTCCACATCCTTCCTCTTATCTGCATCAAATACAGAAGGGTGGCAATGGAAGTAAAGTTTCCTGTTCTTCCAGACATCTTGCAAGTCAGTTCTCTCAACAGGCCATAATACAGGGCTTCCAAAATACCCACTGTAAAGACTGGATCTGCCTACAAACATTCTCTACAACAAGATGGAGAAGAGCCACAGTAGCCTTTCTTTGTTCAGCAGTCAGGAAAAATTAAGGAAGGAATTTCTACTATGTCTTGCAGTATAAAACAGAAGATCATATTCCATCCTCATCTCTAACACTCTGAGACTACAGCACAGTCTCCTTGGACTAATAGCAACATAAAACTTTTCCCATGAGACAGACTAAAGCTGAGCACAGCAACAGGGACTGGGGAAATCTGCACTGCTCATCTTACTCACTAGCTTCCAACAGCCACAACACGTTCTCCTTGCTTCCTCTCACACATTTTCAAATTCAGTTTGCTGTTAGATCTAGAAAACATCCCAGAAGGCCCGTGCATGTCCCCCTGTTTCTACTTACTGGACAGCAATGGTGAAATAGCAACTGTTTGAACTTCAGCCACTTTTTGGTGCATCATATAAATAGAAAAGCTGAGTAGCTCAAGATGGTCATCTAGAGTTGGCTTTTCTTGTGGGCCCAGAAAAGGTTGAGATCTCTGTTCACATACCTTGCCTCACTGTTCCTACCAGTAATTATAAGGCAATTCAAAATGCAATTCACAAATAGGCACCTGCAGAGGAATTAAATCCCAAACAACACACTGTCACTTGGCCCAGATGCTTTTACTTGAACTCTAAAGCTTTCACACCATTTCTTTTCCTCCTTATTCTGCTTCTCCAGCAGAATGCTGTGGGAAGAGGGGTCAGATGCCTGTCAAAAGTCCAAACAGACAACATCCACTGCTCTCCCCTCATCCACTAGGTGAGTCACCTGATTGTAGGAGATCAGGTTGGTTAAACAGGACTTGCCCTTCATTAACCCATGTTGGTTGGGCCCCTGATCCCCCTCTTGTCCTGCACTTGCCACACGATACCCCCAAGATGAACTGTTCCATAATCATCCCTGGAACCGAGCTCAGGCTGACAAGCCTGCAGTTCCCCAGATCCTCCTTCCTGCCCTTCTTGTAGATGGGTGTAACATTGGCAAGTCTCCAGTCATCTGGGACTTCCTCAGTTGACCAGGATTGCTGGTGAATGATGGAGCGGGGGTT
>VWZY01008048.1:45458-59980 GCA_013399075.1 Chloroceryle aenea
ATCCTTGGGTCAGTCCCATCCGGCCCCATAGACTTATGCGTGTCCAGTTGGCTTAGCAGGTCTTTCACTACTCTTTCCTGGGTTGTGAGGGGATTATTCTGATCTCCATCCCTATCTTCCAGCTTTGGAGACTGAAAGCCATGAGGATAACTGGTATGACTGAGGCAAAGAAGGCATTAAGTACCTCAGCCTTTTCCTCATCCTTGGTAACAATGTTCCCTCTCACATCCAGCAAAGGCTGGAGATTCTCCCTGCTTCTTTTTTTGTTGTTTACGTATTTGTAAAACCACTTATTATCTCTTGCAGCGGTGGACAGGCTGAGTTCTAGCTGAGCTTTTGCCCCTCTAATGTTCTTTCTACACAACCTAACTAAATCCCTATACCCTTCCTGAGTAGCCTGCCTCTTTTTCTGAAGGTGATAGACTCTCTTCTTTGTCCTAAGTCCCAGCAAAAGTAGAAACAGCCAGGCTAATAAAAGACAAAGAAAGAACACCACATGAACAGAGATGACGCAAAGCAAAGGGCAGAGAAACCCCTAACTGCAAGGTTCCAATTATTTAACACATTAGGTTTTGATTTTTCTTTTTGAGTTCAGTTTCCATTCAAAGTTTACCATTAGTCACATCCAGTTAATTATCATCAGCCTTGATTTTTAGTCAAGTAACTGAATGCAGCTTCCTCCACTGAGCAGAAGAGAGACTGAAAAAAAACCAACCAACAACTCAGGAAAAAAAAAAAAATAAAAAAAAAAATCCCAGTTTAAAAAAAATTAAAATCTTCACAAGAAAATTGACATCACTCCCTTCCCCTCCTCCTGCACTCTTCAGTTCTCAGGGGGATCCATCTACCATAAGCATGTTTGTGCACAAGGGTGTGGGGTGAGGTGGAAAGCAAAGCACAGGAAAATACCCACTCCAAAAGTTTGCATACTTGCTCATCTGAGGGTTGTATAAAGCAAAATGCAGCTCCAAGCAAAGTTGTCAGAAATGTGATGGTATCTAAAAGGAAAAATCACCTTCAGCTGCAGTGACACAGAGAGATGGACTGGAATCTGCTGATCAGCACACTCTGGAAGGGTGTTTGGAATCCATTACAGACATGGTGCTGCCTTCAGGGTGGGGAGCTTTTCTCTTAAGCTGTTAAGCATTGTGTGTGCTTGCAGGGACTGGTTCCTTGCCTAAGCAGAGCACATGGCCTGATTCCAACTCTGCTATCCCACAGTCAGGACCCATAAAATTAAAGGAGAGCTTGACTGGCCTGTTGGATCACCTGTGATCGTTTGCCCCACAGATCATCTTCTCTGTCATACCCCAAAGAGATGTACTATTGAACCCCAATGTCTCCACAGAAGTAACCCACATTTCTTCATTAATTTTACCACCAAATACTACCCATGTATTTGTTACTATGTCCTAAAGAAATTAAATGAGACACCTCTGATTTCCAGCTGTGGTCATGAGGAGCACATTAAGACGTGGGCTCCCCTCCTGGTGGGGGACGCCAGCCGATTATCTCAGGGCCAGATGAGACCAGTACCCAACGCTTCAAAGGAAGGTGCAAGAAAGTTCATGAGTAATAACTGCTGTTTGTTTACCACATCCCTATGTGGTATACAGTCTCTGTGACTTTCACCTAGTCTGAACTTAAGCAATGGTTTGAGCTCCCAAAACTATTTTTTTCTGCATTAGTGCCACAGAGACTCCTGCTGAGCTTCCCATTTCATAATTAATCTTTTGAAGTCCATTTCTCAGCAATTATCTCCCCTCAGAAATAGGCAGTTCTGATACTAGAACAATAAAAGGTCGAAGGTACTTTGAGATACTAACTGAAGCAACTTTATAAAAGCAAAAGCCATCACTTTTATGAGAGAAAACACCAGACTATGAACTTTACTATTACTCCCTTTTGTGCAATTCAGTGTTACGCACCCACATCCTTCGAAGTTAGACTGAAAAAAGTGACAAAAGGGGAAATTATATCCCAAATATTTTGCAGCAAGAAAATACGTAGTGGGAGCAAGGCAGAAAAAGTACAACCAAAGCACCTCCATGCTTGGACTAAACAGATTCCTCTGCTTTTTAAGGCAGCAGTTCTTGGACTGAGGGAACTGATGGGCCGTATCCACGGCACCAGCGTGGCCCAGACACGCAGTCTGTGCTTGGTGATCGTGGACAGACAGGTGTCTGTTCAATCACCTGGAAAACAATACAGTGTTTACTGTGGAACAGCGAGTAGGTTTTGAACAAGGCAAGAGTGAATCTGAACTGAGGCAGAACCATTGTGGCCACAGCAGGCTGGTTCAGCGGAGTGAACCAGAATGCTGGATTTACCATAGTGCTGAATTACAACTTCAACTGGACGTAAGACTTTGCTGAGGTCTCATAGAGAGTCAACCCACCTTAGCAGCTGCCAGTATGAAGCAGGTATTGATCAGCTCAAGAATGTTCCTTATTTTACTTACACAGCACAAGAAAACATAACCACGATACTTGCTGTGGTGTGCGCTGCGCACCTTCACTCACCTCTTTCAGTTCTTGTGCAACAGAATTAAGGCGTTCATTTTCAGACTGAGTGTTGGCAAGGACATTTCTGAGCTGCTTCAGTTCTGTCTGCAACTCCATAACCTTTTTCATGTAGTACTCTTCCTTGGTAGCTGATTCCTGAATCAAGGTCTCCTCTCTGCTCTCTCCATCTGCTGCTACCTTCTTGTGGTTGGTATGGGCCTGCCCAAAAGCCTAGAACAGAGAGAAAACAAATCTTTTATTAGCAAACACAGAATTTTACGTAAGTAGCTTCCATTTTAAATAGATGAAAATATTTACTCTCTTATATCTTTGATACAAAACAGTGAAACCTTTTCCTACATCCTCCTCTTCTGGGATCAGACCTTTAAATGCTATGAAGTAGGCAGCACTGGGCTCCTGACAGTAACATACAGCACCCAAACAGTGTGCTGTGATGCGTAGGATATCTAAGTAGAACCTCATAGAACCCTTATGAGAGGGAACAACACTGTATTGACTTGATTCTGCTGTTAAAACAATCCTTTGGTTTTCAACAAGATGACTAAAAGATGACCAGACACTTCTGCACACACATATTCTCTGTAGCCAGGTCAGAGTCACCTCTGAATTAGTGTAAACAGATTAAGGATCAGCAGCCCATTCCATTTCTTCGGGTGCTACCACACCTATTCTGATGTAGCTGTACCAAAGACGTGTATCAGTACCCTCAGCTGCTTGCTGCTGGAGATTGCTGCCCCCTCAAACCTGCTAACCCACTGTAGCTCTAAGTGAGAGAGGTTATCAGGGCTACTCTGTAACCAGGTTAAGCTGCTGTGGGTCATTCTGGCTGAAGTAGGTCAGCAGACGCTCACCCAACCAGCTCTGCTGCTTACTCTCAGAGACGTCATCTCTAGTAGCCTGCCAGCAAAGGGACTTGGGAGTCACACCACAGGCATCTAACCATTTCAGCATAGTACGCCTCTCCTCAGAGCTGACATTCTCATTTTTTGCCTCCTCTAACTTATTTTTGTGGTTTTAATTTTGCTTGAAACTCTCCAAGGTGATGCTCTGAGCAGCACTGTTCTCCAACCCAGAGGCAAGCAGCCCACACAGGCACCCCAGCTGCTGGGCTAAAGACACCCATCAATGGCTTTCACCAAGAGATACTATGAAGCCAAAAGTTCTATCATTTTAAGTAGGTATATATTTTTAACACACTTCCTGGCAGATGGGTCAAAGTCGATGAGATTAATGAATGCTGTCCTTCAAGGGCTGCATGTGTGCGGTGCACAATCCAACCAAAGATGTATTTATGAGGAGCTTTCTGGTGCCACAGTATCTTTTGGGATGCTAGTGTCCATACGGCAGGATTTCATAGTCAACATTAATATCAAGCATTAAGCCAGGTCAAGGACAGATCAACATCTCATAACATTCCTTGTCCAGTCATGCATTGCAACTGCAATTAATCACCTTTTGCTATCAGGAAAAATAAAATCTGCTTTGAAGAGAAGCAGGTTTCAGTATTACCTCTGCGTATTAGACCAGACTCATTAATAGCTCAGCAATTACTGAATGTACCAGGGCTGGCAGAGATGATTGAATGTGCCAGCTCCGCCTACGCTTAAAGATATCCGCATGTTGCTCCTATCAGACTACATCTTATTTCAGTTCAGAGATACAGGAGACAGATTCCCATTGAAGAAATTCTAGCCAGATTCACTGAGATGACCCAAGGAAATTAAAAAGCGTCACATTTCGGACAGAAAGCAAAGCACCATCTGTGCAAGTCCTTGTCAAATGAGTTTCAACAAAGCAGCTTAAAAGCCTAATACCTAAGATCTCCATAAATGTTAAAGGGATAACAAAAAAATATGCAAGCTTCTCTTCTTCACTCTCTTTTTCCCATAAAGAATTAAGAACCTGCCTTTATAGTCCTGCGTTTACTACTAATTTCTGAGACACAGAAAAGGACTCTGGGCATCCATGTCCCCAGTGAAATGGCACCATTTTCTCAGCAGCAGGATGCCAATGCAGGGGCACACCGAAGCTCAGGACACTCAAAGCCACATCTGATCAGCAAGACAGCAGAGTACAAGCATGGTTCAATTGAGGAACTCGGTAATACCACCAAGGGAGAAATTCTTGATAATGACGACTAATTTGCTCTTAAAACTTTTGATGCAGATGCTGGGCTTTTGGTTTCTTCCACAACTGAAAAGACAATGTCATCATTTTGCAGAAGCCACTATTAGTATTAAGCACAGGTAGCATTCAAACATAGAACTGGCAGTGCAGTTGAGACTGTGTTTGGTTTATTTTAATCCAATATCCTGTCTTCTATAGAGGCTAATGCCAGATGCTTCAGAGAAAGGTGCAAGAAACTCCATAATCTCCCCGGAGTTGAGGATTGCCTTAAGCCTTGAAGCAGAATGCTTAATGTAAGTTTGGAAGAGAAAACAGCATTTAGTTACCCATGTAAAATATCCCCTTATTTTTCATGGGTTTATGCATTTTTGGCCTCAGTGAAGTCTTACCAGCAATAAATTCTGTGGTTTAAATCATACTCTTACATGATAGATTTTTTTGGTCAGTTTACAAGTTTCCCACGTTTTCATGAAAGAGAACATTTTCATTCAGACATGTGAAGGTGTGCTGCTATTTTGTGATGTCCTGCCAATCATTCACTGTTTCTAGAGGCTTCCCTCACAGCCATCTATTCCCTGGGAAAGGCAAGGTGAAATTCTGTGAAGTTTTTGGTTTGAGAAGTTTTTCTATGCCCTAAAACAGTCAGATTCCCTTTTTAGAAACTGCCTTCTATTATGGCTTGCCCCAGATGACAAGACTTACCCAACCAAACAGGAACTGCAGATGTCAGCTCACACAGCCCAACTGCAGGAACAAGCTGATGGATCACTGCTACCAGAGGATGCTGCCACTCTTTGTGGGCTGCAGGTCTCTCTACACAGCAAGGCTGTTACTTGTTCTCAACCAGCAAGTTTGTGAAGTTTCAGAAAACAACTCTACCCTTAGCTTGATGGTATAACTGCCCGGGGTCAGGAAGCTGGGTTCAGAACTGTCAGTAAATGGACTCTGACACGACACAGAACACAAGCAACCTTCCTAACAGATACGGTCATCGGGACAGGCAGCCTGGAACAATTCCATCTGGCTGGATTTTCAAAGGAACACTTAAAAAGCACCTCCATTCTAACCAAGTTTTATTATGTCTTTTGTATATACTTAGAAACAACCATATACATTGATGTTAAAAGCCATTTTCATAATTGCAACAGCCTGTGTGGAGCAGGAAATTTAACAAAATTGCGGAAAATTACAGGGCATCACAATTACTTTCTATGGCTATAGCCCAGGCCTGTTTTAAATCAAACTATTAAAGGGAAAACTGACTTTTTACTGATATGCATGAAACCCATAAACCTTTGCATACCCATTAGTCTAGCATCTACCCATCCACTTTTGCTTCAGCGTGATATAAACCACAGAAATAGAAGTCAAAGTTACTCTACTCTTCCTCCTCTTCCCAAACCCTTATTTCCACCTACTAAGGAGCAAAAATGGGGAAGAAAACTGTTCACAGTTACATTTCAAAGACTATCATTCTGATATAATTCTTCCCAAAATAAATTCCTTACAACTCATTTGCACACACCTTGCTGGACATGAGGGCTGCAAAGTATCATGTTCTGAACAGGTACACCAGGGAATTACAAGATGACACCGATATTAAAGGATTTCAAAGTTCCCTTCTTCCAGATTTCCCAAGGTCAGGTCAAAAGCAAAATCAGAGTTCATGAACCAGAGTGTGGTCTTGCTATTTGCTTAGCTAGACGTGCTCATCAGTACATTGGAAAACACTTTGTGCTGCTGCACAAGGGTAGGCTTCGCTTCCATCGATCTCAGAAAGCTGCACCAGAGACGGGTCGAAAGCCCTCCTTTGATTTTAACACTATCTGAAACCAGCCACACACCACCTCAAATTCCGTACAGCCACTTATCTCTGGACCAGCTGTATATGAAACACTTCTCAGCCAGAGCGCTTGTAGTGAAGTGATGCACAGGCAGCAGCTCACCCTGCAAAGAGGGCACATGGAGCCCTGAGAAACGCCCCAAACCATTCAGATGCTAATCACCGGTTATTACTATTAACCTGCTGCTGGATCTGCTGTGAAGCTGCAGATCCTGTGAAATCCTGACATGAATTCTCTTGTCAAGCTGCCGTTCCCTACCAGCCACACCATTACCCACGGCTCTTCAGCCCTCCTCCCCATGCCCTAGGCAATGCTGTCCAAATGCACCCGTGAAGCCAATGGGAAATGTTTACCAAAATAAACCAAAATCAACCAAAATGCTATTAAACCAACTTTCATATTTGCAGCATTACTTAGATCAGACTCAAAGCAATTGAAAACACATGTTACTATATTCTTAAATAGCCCTGAAAAACTAATTGCTAAAAATTAAGGGGATTTTTCCAAATTTAATTTTCAGCCAATGTTTTAAAACTCAAGAATTCAAAACTCTCCATGGAAATTACAAATGGGAAAAGGAATTTGGACACCAAACAAATGAGTCAGACTCATCCAATAACTGTGATGTTTTGTAAAATGGTCAAAACCAGATCACTTCAAATGAAGCCCTGGATCAAACTGCATTTAGAGTACCCATTTCCAAAAAAAAGACCCAGTAAAGGTGAAGTTTCCTCTAGGTGTGATGGTTACAGATTCACCTGTGCATTTTGTAGGAGGAACCTGATCTCCATGATCTTATAGATGAGCAAATAGTTATTGCATGAAACCCACCACACCAGAAGACTTTGATACAAGACTCCAAGCTTTGAGAAGAAAGTATTCCTGATTCACTGGAGATTAGGACACTTGTTAAGGTATCAAGTGCTTCTTAACAGACTGTTAAGATTTTAAATCTAACCTTTTTCAAAAAGTTCCTTCACATGCAGATGTTCACTCATCACACCAAAGGTGAAGAAACTCCAAATCACACTTCTCTGAGAGTTTCAAGTGCTGTGCTTCTCTCAGAATAGCCGCTCTGATGTGGAAGATGCAAAAGCTGATCTCAGTCACACTCTAAACAAGACCCTCTATGCTTTTTGGACATTCAGAACAACTCTGCTTTGTCTGCATCTTCAATCGGACACTCCAGACCTCTACTTATCCAGCAGCAGGTCCTAAAAATCATGAAATTCCACCGAAGTATGCTGATTCTGCTTTCCTATTTTCTGGGATTTCCTGAACTAGACTGCTGAAAACATGAGAAGCCTGGTCTGGTTCATGTAGTATTGGTACGATCTCAAATCCTCTATTGCCTTCTGCAAGGAGCTCATCTCCCTAAAATTCTGTTGAGATCTGATGCCAGTCCACATGCTGCACAGAGACTACTGCAGGCTTTGGAGGCTGCCCTGCACTGCATGCTGTATCTCAGTCTGCACGCTGTCTTCTTACCTAATGTGCAAGTCTAGGCACACACTGAACCAGAGCAAGAATGAAGGGGCAAAGGAAAAGCCTCAGAGCTGCTTAAACCAGCCAGGACCAACGAGGACTGAGTTTCTCACACACACATCCCGTAAGATGTTACAGAGGAACAAATGCAGAAGTAAGATCTCCCTCCTACTCGGTCAATGTGACAGGGAGGTTCCTGTGCTATGAAATAATACATTCAAGAAAACAGAAAACAACAAAAATATTTCAGTGAAAGAGTTTTGCAAGGTAAGTTGCTTACAAATTTATCTGTCATCTAAAAGTGAACTAAAATGCTCTCTCTCTAAAGAAACAGAGGGGTAGGGAAAGACAACTGCTTGCTTGCATGTGATTTGAAGGATTAAGAAAGAGGGAGCAAACTCTTGAAGGAGTTCAGGGCTCCTAGTAACATGCAAAATGTGATACCTTCAGGAAAGAGGGGGGGAAAAAACAAAAACAGAACAAAAAAACAAAGAGGGGAGAAACAAGGGAAAAACAGCACACAAGGAAAGAAAAAAAAAAAAAAGACAGTACTTTAGCTTGTAATAAACATGAATTTACAATGTTTTTTAATTATTCCCCCCCCCAGTGATTTACTTTCATTAATTCTTCAGCCTGAACACAAGGCAAAATGATCCTTTTAAAGGGAAAAAAAAATAAATTCTACCTTTTCCCCCCTTTGGTCAGCTTCTCACATTCTTTGGTTGCTACTATAGAAACAGTTGAGAAACAACAAAAGAAAATCCCAACATATTCTGAAACTGCAGCAGAAACCAAGGTCAGATTTTCAAAAGGATGCAGGTACTTGCTTGACCAGTTTACACATAGCCTAGAGACAAGTACTGGGCACTGTTTATCACTTGGAGACAACCCCACTGAGCCTGCTAATGTCTCTTCATACAAAGGACAAGAAAGGATCATTTCATCCCTTTTTGAAACAAGCTTTCTGCTGTTCATCAAAACACTGAAGCAAGACATTGTAAATTTGAATAAGTCTTTCTTAGTCTAAGAAAGACCTAACAATGTTGTGTAAGAAACCTCACATATAACAGTAAATTGCTTTTAAACTTTTAATTAATGCTATCCAAGGATATTTTCAACCTCTAGCTGTTTTAACACTGCTCAAGTTGCACCACCTGACTGAAACACAGATCTTAAGAGGGAGCTGGGGATGCCGTATGCAACACCCCTTCATCTCCTGGGCAGGTTAAGGCTTGAACTTGTGAGATGAAGCTATTTTAATACACCCTCCTTCTGTACAACATTCAGGGCAGTTATCACACCTCTCTTCCTCAACGTGTCAAGAATGTGAAACCTTTCTTCAAAAAGCTTCAGTTTTGAGTGTCTCTAAAATTCTCCTCTCCATCTGCAGGTAGAGAGGAGGGCAGATGCCTTGGTTAACAGGAATAGTAGCACATCTTCCAGAGAATGACACCTATGCTGCCACATTTTCATCCTGTGCACCAGTTCTGTTTCCTTAAATGAAACCAGTTCAAGAGCAAAGAAAAAGGGGGATAAGGGAAAAATCAAGTAATTAATCTTTTTTTTTTTCCCCCTGCACACAGCTCCTACTTGCTTGCAGTCCTTGAAACACTTAGATTTTTAGTTGGTGAAAAAAAAGATATTGAGAAGAATGCAAACAAAGGGGTTGGGTTTTTATTGGCCTTGGGCATTTGAGTTTTTTTTTTGCATTACAGTATACACAAAATCCTTTGGTGCTACACAATCACATACATGTGGTACTACACAGGGCACATGTTCACTGTTGAGAAGCAGGACACTCCTGGCAGACAAGCTGTTCACATCCACCAAGGAACAGTGAGGGGAAAAAAAAGACTAAAATAAAGTGTCATTTTGTTCCTGATGCTCCAGAGACCTAAGAATTAAGCTGCTGTTTCTAATCAAAGATAAAGGAAGCTTGAAAAATACGCATACAGAAAATATCAATTAACTTGAATCAATGAGAGCATCAGAAAGAACCAAGTAGGAATATTTGAGCTTCATGTTGTTAGTGGGTGGGCAAAGACAGAATTCAACTCATCTGAGAGATCTGCATTCTGGTGTCTGTGAAGGCAGACACACTTACAGGGCTCCAAACACAAATTCCCAAGATAAAGGATGATGTGCAAGCAAGCAAGCCTGCCTCCTGATGCCAGAGGTGGATCATATGGTAATGTCACTAAAAATCAGAAATCCATGCACT
This sequence comes from Chloroceryle aenea, assembly GCA_013399075.1. Classification (NCBI taxonomy): domain Eukaryota; kingdom Metazoa; phylum Chordata; class Aves; order Coraciiformes; family Cerylidae; genus Chloroceryle; species Chloroceryle aenea. The sequence continues at coordinate 55,661 of VWZY01008048.1, forward strand.
TCAAGAGCTTCCACTGCTTTACAAAGTAGATTTAGCTACAGAAAGCCTGCCAAGGAAAGGAGACATTGCATACTGCAGCATCACAATGGAGAGAACAACTAAGAAGCAGTGCCAGAAGGTAATCGATGGCCCTTCAGATAGTCTTTGAACTGTGCATCAATCAATTACAGACCTGGTTAGAACTGAGGGTGCACAGCTCACCTTCCATATGGGATAAAGGAAAAAGGCATCCGTGTGTCACTTTGTGTCCTCCTAATTTGCTGCCCAAAGCAATAAGCCTGCAGCATTGCCAGACCAGAACTACAGTTGCCTGGGCCAAACACTTCACTAAGAGTGACTACAAATACAGAACGTACGAGGTGTCATTGTTTGCAGCTGCTTGTGTATCTATAAACATACGGGAGAAATGGGAAAATACGAATCTTGACCATAATACTGGGAGCAGATGACAGCTGCAATGCTCCAGGCTGGAGAGAAACAGCAGAGAAACGGGGAATAGGAAAACAAGACTGTGCCAAAGACCACTGGCAATGCCCCCAGGTTACCCCAGGTGGGGTGGGGAACAAAAAACAAAACAAAACAACAAACAAACAACACACAAAAAAAAACCCAAAACACACAACTACTACCCAAACATCTAACCCAAAGCCTTCACATACTGACTAGGATCAGGGACTCAGAAGGAGCCACACAAATGAAATCCCCTGAACAGCAGCTCTTTCAAAGAACGCTGTCTTTTTAGGATTCATACCCCTTTTCAGAATGTTGGGTAACTAGATGCCTTTGCTACTACTAAAAGTTCTTATTTCTTCTCCTTTATAGTGCGTGACAGTCATGCTGCCTGGCCCCAGCACCCCCCACCGACAGGCAGGGTGCTACCTCTGGCAGCCCCAGTTTAAAAAAAAAAAACCTTCATGGACTTGCATTTACAACCAGCATCCAAACTACAAACCATCCAGCAGCTACAAGCTCCAGCTTGCTTTAGACACGACAAAACTCTGGTATAGCAGTTTTCAAGATTATATAAATTAGAGGCCAAGACATAATTTCCCTTGTTACAGGGAGCCTGAAACCAGAGGTTTCCTTAGTTCCCCAAACTGTTCTGTTTGAACCTTCTTTGTACTCCAAGTTATTTTGCTGTCTTCAGGGGTCATGTTCCCAGCCAGTTACCTGGAACTGAAAATGAATCCATGAAAACAGAACTCTCACTGCAATGGAAAACAAAAATAAAGGCTAACTTCAAGTGAATGGTCAACCACAAATCCTTCAACTGTAGGAGAGTCAAGATGTTAGTAATGTAACTGCAGATGTTTGTAACTGCAGTAAAGCAGTTAACAGTTCATATCCAGCTTGGAATGAGAATGATGTGCACTCCTGGAGTGACTACAAATCTGCTTTTATCAAATGCTTTTATCAAATGCCCACCAGATAATAAAAAGGAAGACCTAAGTATTTAAATAAAAACATAAGAAACAAACAGTACGCTGTTACACCAGGATGAACACAACAGCTACAACACTGGCCACTTTGGCACATAAAACACATTGACAGCACATGAGGGTAGAGGCAAAGATAAAGACATTTTTGAAAAGCTGGTAAAGTTCACGCATTGGGGCTTAAGATGGTCTCCAGTTGTCAGGGATTGCTACCTTGCGGTGGTAGCATAGTTCTGCACCTTCCTAATGCTTTGTTTCAGATGCTTTTACCTTCAGAAGTGCAGGCTACAGATTTTCTGAAGAGCTGTGTGTAAACGCGACGTGCAGTTTCTATTTAAATATGCCTCAACTTTCCTCCGAAAAGCCTTCCTCCTCGGGATAGCCAGCCAGGCAACAGCCAAGCTACAATTACCTTCGCAAGCAGTTTTCATATTACCATATACCAGTGGTATTCTCCTCCCTCTGAGTGAAAATCCCACATTTTCATCTTTTGCTCCTAGCAATTTCATTGTAATTATCAATGTCTCATCAACATTAAACTAATCAGGGTATGTTAATATGCATCAGAAGATTAATTAGCACTAAAAGCCACTTGAATTTTTGTTCATGTTTCTGCATTGTCAGTCTGAACTTAATTACAAAATCTTAGCACCAGTTCAGCTCCTAATTCTGATTATCAGATTAAAAATAAGATATGTTTTCCATGGCTTCACCAAGCATTGCACATTTTTCATAATGGCAAATTCACTAAGACAATAATGATCTAAACCAGTCATAGCAGAGGGCAAAACCAGCATTCTGAAGAGACTGATGCCTCTTTACAGAGACCAAAGAATTTAATAAAAGAAATTATATTCCTCTTGGGCATTGCATTCATATATTTTAAATTTTCTTTTAAAGTGGCAATTTGTGCATTTTTCAGTTAACAGACCAGTGTTCCGACTAATAGTTTGCCAGCAAAGTCCCTAAATGAACATGCCAGACTTGTATCAGAACCCTAAAGCTGCAGTGACACAAGCATTTTCATGTGCTCCCATAAACATCATAATCCTTTGAGCGTGACCTAATCCTGAGCTCCCACTGACTCAGTCCCTTTTGGTTCCCAGCTCCTTCAGCTGGGTTGCCAGGACTGACAGCAGCGTCAGCATGAGGGAAGAACAGAGGCACACTGAACTGCATGAGCAGAAGATGCTCAACCCACCTTCCAGCAACACCCAGCTCAGCTGCTCTGCTGAGACCAAAGTCCTCAATGCCAGCAAGGAGACTGAGTTCTGCACTTCTTCTAAATCACTCCAGTACCTTTAACTGGAGCCTTGCTTCATCTCAAAGACCTCACCGCTGTTAAACTCTCAGTAGCACCAAGAAAGCCCAAACAGAACAGGCATTCTATTGTGGCACTGTGATTATATCACTAGAACAAAGTGCCCTACATGAGCTGAAAGGAAAAAAAGAAAATAAAACCTCCCAAAATCAAATGTTAGGTTTTGATACCACAAAACTAGGTTCAAATGACTTCTGGGTGTTGTGCTCCGTGACTTATTCCCATGCAGGTTCCTATTTGTTCTTCTCAGAGATACGAGGGCAGCATGGCAGAGAAATCAGTTGTACAGCTTCCCTGCCACAAATCACCAGCCAAGGCTGACCAGAAGGGATGCTCTGGCAATGACAGAAAAGAATGAGTCCAGAGGAACAGGCTGGCAGCAGTGTGGTCAAGCTCAGGTGCTCCTTTTGCTTCCATTTGAGCTGAGCCAGTGTGACTTACACAAGACTTAACAAGGTTTCAGGTTTGGCAGGAGGAAATGCAAATGCCTTATAAATGCACAATATTCTGTCTCATAGATTAGCAGGACATTCCACAGACAACTTAGGCTTTTTTTTTTAATGGTATAAAATGTCATACTGATGCCTATATTTAGAATATACTGCTTCAGTGCACTGCTGGGATGGGATGATGACAGAAGTCTAATTTAGCCTGTCCGTTTAGTTAGCTAGATGCTTTAACTTGCACGGTTTGGAGGGCTAAATGCAATTGTGCCTAAATCAACAGCAAGGCAGTAACTCCACATATTATTAGAAGTGCTAATAGCCAGATGTTGACCACACCAAACACAGCAGGGAAGGCACTGCAGCATCCTCTCCTCCCTCAACCGATATTCCTTTGACATGACCCACCAAAAAAAAATAATAATTCCGATAAAACACAGCCTCAATGAAGGCAATGAAAATGGCCTGGAACAATGCAGGAGACACTCCATTTAAGTCACCAGCACTTCACTTCTTTTGTTCACAGGCTCCACTTCCACTGCTTTTGTGATTTGGTATGTAGGGTCCTCTTACAGGTGTAAACCAAGGGGTCTAAAGGCTCTGAAGGGATTACCAAAACGGAGTTTGGCTTCAGGTGTGGAAATTGCTGAGGCAGCTAAAAATCACTTTGCTTCCAAAGTGAAGTCATGGGAAAAGGTGTGTTAATATGACAGCCCTTGAGTCAAGAGATTTAGAAACATATGCAAGATCCAGCATGAGAAGCATCGACAGCATTTGTTTCCCCTCTCCTCCCTCTCCCTTACCTGCCCTTGCAGGCCACAGCTCAGGTGTGGCACGGCTGCTCCTCTGCCCGCTCTCTCCTTGGCAGGGCCAGCAGCCTCACCAGTTAGCCATTCACTTCTTGCCCTTCTGCTGCCTCCCTCAGCAATAAAGACTGGACCCATTAGTAAGCAGAATGTTAGAATCAGGACTACCTTAATAAGCACAGGAAACTCAGCCAGCATAAGCTAAGCAAGTGAAGGCGGCAGCAGTGAACAGTCCTCTCATAAACCATTCACCCCAGGTATAGAAGTTCAAGCTGACAGCTGCTTGAGGGAGAGGGGGGGAAAGAAGAAAAAAA
>VWZY01008048.1:60181-96201 GCA_013399075.1 Chloroceryle aenea
TGTTTGTTGGGGGGTGTTTACACAAAAAGGGTAATAACTAGAGACTACAGGAAAAGAATAGTGCTATTTTGAGACTAGAAATTTCTTTGGACACTTGTAGCTGTGCTGCTTTGGCACTAATTCCCTATAGTCTGAGACATTAAAACTGCTTTCTTAATTTAAAATTTTTCATGCTACGGATACTTGCCCAAGCCCCAGTCATAACTTAGTTTCATAAAGGCCACACACCACGTATGAAGTAGCAATTATTTCTGGATGTTCTTGACCCAAAGTGAAATTTCTTGGGCTGTCCCCTCCTGCTACCATACTGTTGAGTTATAATTTAAGGCAGCTCCTATCCTCTTCACAGGATACATCTAAAACATGCTAAGGATGGGGAAAGGTTACTCTCCGTCCTTTAAAACCTTTACCTAAAGTGTCAGCCCACAAAACAGCCCACTAGGATCACAGGGATGGAGCAACACTTACACAAGTGCAAAGAGAAAAATAAGCATCAGCTATTTCAAAATACCCCTGGAATCACCCAATATCCTTCTGAACCCGTACCTTCAGACCAGTAGGCACCACACAATCCTCAAACGCTTTAAGAGCTTTCCCCCACCACTCCCTGGTGGCAATCCCACAGACTACTGGGGACCTGCCCTGCACTGCTAACAGATTGGTCTGCAAAGGGATCAGGCCGTCATGCATAATTCATAGGAGCTTCCCCATCATTTGTTACAATTAAAGGAGGCACTGTTAGCCAGTAGCTCTGGGCTGTTACAAACAATAAGATTAAAAAATTGGTCACCAATTCATCACACTGTAGCATTCCGCCTGTGACACAGACACCCGAAACAGACTGAGGGATTGTATTAAGTGTAGTGCTGCACTAAACAGAGCAGCAAGTACTGAAACATATTAAGAAAACACTTTTGGATTTCATGCAAGGCAGGAGACTTCAGGAGCATTAATCATCTCCGAGATGGCACATAGGGAACAAACACACACCGCACAAAAAGACAGCTCACGTTAAATTCACACTGAAGACTTTAGGACCTCAGGTCTATTTGTGGAGAGAAAACCTGTGTGATCAACACTTGCATTAAACTCCAGAAGGGTCTCCATTTGCTCTAATACGTACATAACACTAGGTAAGAATTTACATGCAGGTCTTGGATTTCTGCTGCTCTCAGAAGATGCTGGAACAAGTGAAGCGACAAGCAATTTACTGAGGCTTTGTACGTTACCTGCAATGTGTTAATGGGCTTTTCTCATCCTCAAAATTCAACTCTCACAGAGAGGAAGAAGTGTTACAGTCCATTTATCATAAAGGGAACTGAGACACAGAGGTTGAAGGCCTTATCCAAGGTTAAATATCAATCAACATGAGAAGGAATAAACTCAAAGCCTGCAGTCTCCTGACAGGCAAGCTTCCACTTCATTATGCTCTGCCTCCCCGCAAGCAAATACCTGCATTGAGACTTTATTATTCCTGCTGGCACACTTTCTTGCATAGTAGTATCTAGCTGTCCTACCCACACCAGGTCGCCACAGCACTGAACAGACAGGAAAGGTCAAATATCAGGTATCTGTGAGGAAGTATCAAATGGATTTCTTCAAAATTAAATCAATCCACTAAAAAAAAAAGAAAAACAAAAAACAACCCAGAAGAAAACTAGGGAAGGAAGAGTCACCTAAAAAACTAGTAACATACAGTGTACAGGCAATCCAAAAGTGGATACAAACAAACAAAACCCTTCCAAAACAGCTTGATAAAGAGTTGAGCAAAAAACCCACCACCATTTCTTCCTATATACACTCTGTGTGATCTAGTTCAGTCCTATCTTACTGGGGTCTTTTTTTACCTTCCTTTAAACCTTATGCTGAAGAATACAGAATGAATTATGGGAATGATGCCAAGAGGATGATTTCACTTGATACATGATTTCCAGTCAGAAGGCCAGCCAAAAATGTGAACACACCAACTTGCATAAAACAAGATCACCAACACAAACCTAACCCAAAATTAGCACAGGTACAAAGATCTACGCTAGAAAAGGAAAGAATGGGCCAAACGGAAAGGAGAGAGAGAAACCCTCCTACACTGGCCAAGGTGTGCTTAGGTACTGTCTTTCACCAATCTGCTGAACTGCAGGCACATAGGAAACCCACAAGCCTCATCTGTTCTGCCAAAAGAGATAAGAATTCTCCAGCCCTCATCCCAATTTCATTCCTCTCAAAGATTAAGGGAAACACGCCTCAGAAAAAAACAACAAACACCCCCCCCCAAAATACCCAACAAAAACAAAACAAGGAAAGAAATCCAAACCACCCCTGCTTATAAATCTGCTTGCTAATATTAAATGTGGAGTCTAATTTTTGCTATTGGTTCCCTTCAGACAGCCTTTGTTAAATAACAAAGTTAAGTATTAACAGCTATAAATCTCCAGGAGACTGGTTTTATTCCCAGCTTTTCAGTACATTTCTCATATGAGTGTTTGGACAGCCATTTCTTGCTACTTCAGTTTCCTGACCTACAGTGGGGAAATGAAAGTTCCGATGCCCTGTGAAGTACAGGATAGTAGTAAATCTGCAATAAAAAGCAGGGCAGGAACACAAGTTTCAGCTTTATACTCCCCCTATGGCACTCTTTCATTATATGATGCAGGTGAAACCATCCTAAGCACTAGTCCAAAAATGTGTTTGTCTCATGAAGAGATTTCTACAGCCAATACAGGAGGAAAGACAAACGTCATCCACAGTAACACCCCAGCATCTTTATTCTTTGCAACAGTTTTCAAATGCAATCCTTGCATTAGGAAGTTTTCTTCATATAACTTTGTTATAAACTCAGTTTGCCAGGACGAGCACTTAGTTGTGGACTTCCCAAGGAACATGACAGAAACTTGTGCTGACTCCTGACTGGCACCCCGAGTCGTGACTAGTGCTTCCCGCGTGTTTCCATATGAACACACCCCTGGCAAAAGGAGCTCCCTTCAGAAGAGGGAAGGTGCACGTTTACATTATTACATCCAGAATCAGACAGACTGTAAAGCGATAATACAGCAGAGTATTTTCTTCATTCCAACTCTTATCTTCTGTCTGCAAACAGCAGCACGATGCTCATGAAAACTAATGCATTTCTGCTACTCACCCGCCTCTCGAATTCCTCAGTCAATCACTTCAATACCCAGTGTTCTGAGATTAGAAGGTAATCTTCAGAAGTCTAAGAGGGGGTTGAAAAACGTAATGGAAACAGTACCAATCCAGCTACACAGCCTTTAAACTACCACAAATGCCCTGGAGTCAGGCGGCCTCATCGCAGCAGGCTCTAGTTAAGCGCTGTCAGCTGGAAGTGAGAATCAGGGCAGCTCTGACAGCCTACGGCCTACACACCCAAGCAGGCACATTCTTCTCCGTTAACCTTTTCATAAGGGAATCGGGTGGGGGAAAACAGGACAGCAGCTTGTGCTCATTTCTGGTCAGGTGAAACACACATCCTCAGTGCACGTCTCTCAGTGGCGTTAGCCCACTCGAGAAGTGCATTTCTCCCCATTTTCCAGGCTGCTCAGCCAGCTGCATGGGATGCTAAAATGTCAAGCAGCAAGGGGCAGTCTTTCATAAATGCCATGCTGCCCTTTTCTCTGCAGCAAAACGCTGCTATAGGAAGCTAATTGTACTCAAGAGAGGAACCAACATAAGGCATTAACCCTTGCTTTCACCCATCCAAAGGTATTTAAGTGCTGATACAGCCCTTCTGGTTATCACAGTCACATCACCATGTATGGTGCACCACAAGCACACTGGACCATGCATAACGTGTTCCTCCAAGTGGCATGTTAAGAAGAAGAATTAGTTACAAACTCAAATCGAAAAGCAGGCACAGATAGAGGAGAAAGGTGATACCAGAGAGCTTGTCTGAAAAGAATCCCTTGCCTTTCTCAAAAACTTGAAAGGCACAACTATGTCCATTCATGTGTGTGCACACTAGGCGAGCAGCATCATGTGGGTATCATCACTGAACACGTCACAGAAGTGCTTGTTTGCAGCTTGGGAACACTCTGGTAGATGCATTTTCACTTCTCTGCTGAAAATCAAGCAGGATTTCTAGAAACTGGCTCTTTCAGGAGGCTGTCATTAGCTCCTCTTCCAGTGAAAAGGGGATTTGTTTATTAACAAAAAAATTAAATAAAACCCAACCCCCCAATAAAAAATTAAAAACAATAAAAATAAATGAAAATATCAGAAGGGCAGTTAGTTAATCAAGATGTTTCTTCAAATAAGGATAAAAGCAATGAGACAAAAAAAAAAAAGAAAAAATCAAACAAGGCATTTTCCTTCAGTTGCTCTTTACAGCAATTCAGAGATATTCAAGGCTTTTTGACTTTCAGAAAGTTTTGTACCAACCAGCAGAAAACACCACACGTCCTACCCTCCTTCAACTACAGGCATCACAATGTGCTTAGGGTACACACACTCTCCTTCTGGTGTCAGTGAGCAAAGCCAGCCCTGCCAGTCCTCATTAGCATCTGCTCTGACTTCGAACAGGAGGACAGGAGAGCTTGGAGTTAAAAGCCAAAGGACATTAGTCACAAGGTATTTCATTCACTACTGTTTCCTCACCCTCACCAAAACACCATGCCCCTGAAGACACAAATGCTAGGTTTTTTTTCACAGCTCACAGTATAAATCAGCATTCATATCTTCCAAAAATGTGTTCTCTGTCACTTACAAGCACATAACTCCTGACATAAAAACCCCATTTACTGACAGTGTGGAGCATCTCCTTGGTCCTTAGTGTCCCACCCTGGGGGACAATCTGCAGGATGATTCCTCCACGACCACTTCACAACCTGCTGCTGCTTCCACCTGGGAAAGCCACCATGTGAACGGCCAGCTTCAAAGCCCTGCTGCGACCAGCAGCTGCTCTGGTTGTTTTCAGCAACTGGAATATGCATTTATCCAAGATTTATTTTTGTGTGTATTTTGGGGGTTGGTTTGTTTGTTTTGGTTTCTTGGTTGGTTGGTGTTTGTTTGTTTTGGTTTCTTGGTTGGTTGGTGTTTGTTTGTTTTGGTTTGTGTGTGTGTGTGTCTGTGTGTGGGGTGGTTGGATTTTTTAAAGAAAAACCAACATAACTGTAGCACAGAATGAAATTAGAAAGCCCCAAATGAGTTGATCTTAGAGAAGAATGGGGGGGATTGGTGTGTGTACATTTGCATTTACTTATAAATAAAGGCAAGCATGTGGAGGCAGGGAGGTAAAAGGGAGCAATGCAAAAAGTTTGTCCTTTCAAGATAATTTCAAATCTCCTGGGTGAAGGAAAAAAAAAAATCATTTAAAAAAGCTATCCTGAGGCATCTTTCTCTTCCCTGCATCATAACAGATCAGTGAAATAATCAATGAACTGCACAATCAAGACAAGACCTCAAAGAAGAGAGACAGATGCTGCTGTAGATGGAGATGTCAGGGATAATGGTGCTGAACATCAGCACTATTTATTATTTTGAAAGCAAAAGAGACTATAGTGTTCTACTCAGGAGTACAAAGGGTGTCCTTCACTGCTCACCAGGCTATCAAAGCACAACTAAAATACACTTTTTCCAAAAATCACATGGCAGAAATTTTAATCATCAACTGCTGACTTTTAAACCCTTCTGCTAAATTTGATGGAACACTTAATCTGTGCAGGCCAGATCACATCAGTTTGGTCCTGTTAGGAAAGCTGTAGGGTCTGCACCTTCCCGCCAGGTACAACTCAAGAAGTGACTGCAAGTAGATTATCAACAGCAGTGTCCTGTTAGATTGTTGCTCTTCTACAGGCACTCAAGCTGAGCAACTGCGAGGACCAAAGGAAAAAGTTGTAGAGAGCAGAAATTTGATGTAGGTATTACTTACAATGAAACAAAAATTGAAAACCAAGATCAGTGATCTATAAATACTACACTAGATCTCCAGCAGCTGACCACAAAGTGTAACAAAAAGCCCTGAGAAGATACGCGATGAACCTTCAGAGGGTGTAACAGACACTAGAAACCTTAGAAAAAGTGCTTTCCTTCTTAAACTGTTAGCTCTTTACTTAAACAAGATCATATTGAAACTACACTCTTCATAAAGGACAATGTAGGGTTATCTTAAGTACACGCCTCACACGGCCTTTGTTATAAAAAAATCATAGAAAACTTTCACCAAGTGCTACTAAACACAAAGATGCCCATTGCTGTTCAGCAAGCACCTGATCTGTAATCACTAGAAACCGAGCAAATGCATCACAGAGGTACCTCTGCTGACAGCCCTGCATGCCTCCTCATCTTTACCTTAAACCCATGAGCATAGCCTGACAGTGAGCTATGTCTTAAGTAATACTGAATCCATGAACACCAGCATTCCGCTCCCCAATGCGTGTGCCATTTTGCTCTTTTACATTTAGCTTATCTACTGTACCATGCTGCTATTCCCACAGAGACAGCTGAACTTCTGTTACCTCTAAAAACTTCTGCAAGAGGATGAAAGAAATAGCAAATGAGCTCTTGGTTCTTTAAATACACTCGTGACTGTATTTAGAGTTGGAGGAGCGATACTTAGCTGACAAAGCAAGTACATGCATTATGTCCTTTGTATTAGACCAAAATGGAAATAGTCTAATTGCCACACAAAAACACACCCTCTCTAAGAGAAATCTTTTTTGTTTATATTTGAACATCTGCAAACAGTTTGACTGCAGCCTGGGGCATAGGCAGTGAGAATGTGTGTGGCCTTGCTAGAGGCAGCTGTGGATGAGTCCCCTCGTGGCATCCTCCAATTTCCAACCCAGCACCAACACCAGTTTCCACCAGATTTCCACAAGTTTTCCAGCAGCTCCTTCTCCCACACTCAAAAATCCCTAGGGGTCAAATGCAAACCTTAGCTAAGCGGCAGGAGTAGTTACAAACACCAGCTCACCTTTGATCCCGTATCTACAGGGAAGTCACAAGGCTTTTCAGAACAATACATCACTTCTACCATGCCAGCCCACCCTACATATGGTCACCAATCTCATCTTCCAAGAGGTGGTGCAATGGTGAAGATTTGTGCACACTCCACAATGAGTCCAGCCCTTCATCTGGCTTCAGTTCTGTTGATGTCATTTTTACATTTTCTTCGGTGAAAGCCCAGGGAATGCATAAAATGATTCGAGATCGTTTCTATAAAAAGTTACTGTTTGAGCTGGAGGAGGATTACTCCTTCCAGAGCATCACTGCAGCACATCCCTGCAGTAGAGCTCACTCAGCAGTATGTGCCTGTTAAGTAATAGACTGCAACTGTGAGGAAAAAAAAGCAACACTGCATAAGTTTGGGCTATCGGGCTCCTCATCTACTCCTGTAAAGCCTGCTAAATGTCCTCCAACATGAAGAGCTAACAACTGGGAGACATTGTTGCAATATTATAAACTACTTTTCTGTAAGTTTACTGTAAAAATAAAATACAAGATATAGCACCTCATTCTCACACAAGAAAGATTACTTATTAAAAATGAATGTAACTTGCTTATGCAAGCAGTGTTTAATTACAGACTTCTACAAGGTTGACCAAGACTTTAAATTGGCACTGAGGGCAGTGCTCCCTGGCTCAGTGCAGTCCCAACAAATTAGACATAACCTCTCTCTCACCTCCTCTGCCCAAACCCAGCATTTGCAATTAGAGAACCGAGAAGACTATTGTTTTAACTGGGAGCAAGTTTGAGCATTTAGGGATGAAAAGACACAGCTTCCACTCACTGTTTAATTATTGGTAACCAAAGGACCACCCACACATACAGAGTACGGCTTAGAAGCCTCATTCCACACTGCAGTACGGAGAGCGCACTGTGGAAGGCTTTACTCCCCAACAAATGATCTTCTACCTACATGGCTAACAGTCAGCATGAAACTCTGCACTAAAACTCATGTCACTTTTTTTTTTTTTTTAGCATCTCATTGCAGTAGGAATCCTCCTGACTAAGAACAATGCTTGCCTGCTGAGCAGGCACACCCACTCAAGAAAGAACAAGGGGAAGTCAGTCACATCCTGCAAAACGTATTTAATGTAAAGCTCATTACCCTACTGCTTTTTGAACAGGATAGTGGCTTCCTCTGGTGTGGCAATAACAGAGACTTTCATGAACAAACCCTGGTCTACAAGGAGTCAGAAACACGGTTGCAAAAGCACAGTTCAGCACATGTGAATACCTGTGAGCTGTTTAAAAAAATAATTAATTAACGCTAAGACTAAGTATTAAAATACCTAAGCACACTTTTAATTACTGAAGTAGTAAAGGAGACAGAATGACAGCTCCCTGGCAGGAGAGCTGCTCTGATTAGGCAGGTTGTTTACCCAGGGTGAGGCCCATCCCCTGTGCCCCTGAGATTTGGCAGTGCTGAGTTAACGGTGGACTGGGTGATTGGCAAGTTCTTTTCCAACTGAAACGATTCTATGATTTCTATAACTGCGGAATCACTTACGTGATTGTTGAAGTTACTCCATAGCTATGCATATGTTGAAGCTACCTGTGCTTCTGTGAGCTCAGCTGCTTATTTACCTTGTACACAGAAAGTCTTGTAGAAACTGCAATTCTCGTCAGGCTTTTGGTCTTAATGGCCTTCAATCATCCTGATGTGCACAGAAGATTGCACAAGGGGTAGAGTCAAATACCACTGGTAGTGATTTCTGCACTGCAAACGCAGACACTCTCGTTATCTAATAGCCTTTCCATTAAAAACTCCTTATACCTGAATAGCAAATTTATTTTCCACTTAGAACCTAAGCAAAGACCCACAGAATTTAACCCAATCACAACTGCATAATCTTGCGTGTCCAGCTAGCACAGTATTTATAACAAACTCCAGAGGAGTGTCTTGATTCCATTTCACATTTCTTTGCTTGCAGAATACACGCAGGCTCCACACCGAGCTACAGCATATCCACTTACCATTGCCCATTACAGTTGTATATTTGGTTTAAAAAAATAATAATAAAATATTAGACACAGACACATTTGAGCCTTGATTTCAAAGGTTTGATTTAAAAAGCAAGAAGGGAGGGTGAAAAAAAATCCAGCCTTCTCCCCATAACACAATTTCTACAGTAGAGAGCAACTGCCAACTGCAGTAGCACATGTGGCCAAGTCACTGGTGTGCACCATTTCATCTGCAATAGACGGCTGAATCAATGTTCGATGCAGCTACGGGCAGTGCTGTCAGGGTACTCGCCCTCACACTCAGACGTCTAGCTGCTAGTGATAGCACTGTCAGACACAATTCTAGGACAGGCTTTTTCCATTGGGAAAACAAAAGGGAGGACAGATGCATTTCAATCTACACGACTCCACAGGACATTTTCTGGAGAAAAGGGAAGTATTAGGGCAGACAGAACTACAGAGTGCAGGAGGAAATGAAGCCCTGGTGCATTACTGAAGCTCTGGCAAACAGGAAGCGAAGGCTTCCTCTCTATCACATCCCGCCCCACAGGCCCCACCAGCAACCCAGCAGGCCAGGAGGAAGCAGCCCCATCACATGACATCCCAAACATGCTGGTAGCTATTTTTACATGACCCTCCCAGGGTTACAGCAGTTGCTGCTTATTTCAGAGCAGAATGCAAGTGCCTCTTTCTCTCCAAACACTCAAATATTTCTCATACTTTTCATGATTTAAGTTTTCCACCTCATGAGCAAACCCACAGTCTCCAAAGTCCAGACTTGACTATACCACAGGCTGTACTGGCACCTCATATAGATTCTTTCAAGTACCATATTGTTTTAATAATGGAAGAACATCAGCAATTACTGTCACCAGAAAGATTCCTGCTTGCTTTTTGTGCCCCCGGGACATTCCTTGGAATATCTAGAAAGTAAATACTTCTATACTATCATTTTATATATTTTTTTAAATCATTGTATCAATTTCAGATTTATTTTCCTCCATTTTGTTGATACACATACACTCTATTTCCAGATACTCATTTTCCAGCTACCTGAGGAATGATAATCTGGTACCAGCTACCTTGTGTACAAACCTGACATCACATCTGGCACCAAAACACAAGAGGTGGCTTAATTCCTGTTATCACACAGGTATTCAACAACAACCCAACCTTCCTGTAGTCAGCCTTGCTCATTAACATTGGTACCTCAATTATGACAACTGCAACTCTGTAGAATTTCAAAGGATTGTTTTGGAACATCAAGACATTTTAACACATTGAACAAATCAACATTTACACAAGCCCATGCTTTTTATTTCCTCAATATCAAGGCTTCAGCACCTCGACATGTAAAGGAATTAAAAGGAGCCACAAAATTCCGCAAGAAGCCAGAACAAAAAGGCATCCATAACATTAACCACCTTGACATTCCCAGGCAACGTGATGTCTGTCTTTACAGCACAGATATAGTCTCCCTTCCATCCTTCTTAAGCCACACATTAACTATTTGTGCCATGGTAGGAGAGAAAGGTATTTTCCCTCTGCCTACTGAGTAACTCCAAAGGGTCACAGGAGCAATTCACAGCACTTTGTAGTTATCCATTGACAAATACTGTACTTGCCATTTTCAGCCATAATTGCTGTCTCAAAGATGCAACTTTAGAACAAAGTCTTTCCTGTTCCCACTACCTACCCTAACTTTTACACCAAGGGCATTTATTTACAGGAGTGGAAGATAATAAAGAATTAGACTGATAAAAACAAGTACAGAAAACAGACCGTATTCTAAGAGATACCCAAGTCTTCACACATGCCACACAGATTCTGTTTGTGTCACAGAAAGAAACAAGCACAGCATATTTGAAATCATTCCCAGATTTGTAAATATGCCATTCTGATAGTGATTTCTTGTCACTTTTATGTACCATTGCTGGTTTTACTAAGACAACTTAAACACACGCAGAAAGCCTCACTCAAGACCGATACTATTTTTTTTCATGGTAAGTGCTAAAAAAAATAAATATATATATTCATCAGAACAAAGCCTTCATTCTTCAGCTCTTAATGATTTGAATAAGCATCAATCACTTTCCTAAGGATGAGGAACTTAATGTCGTCTTTGACTCAGTCATTAACAGCAGGACGAGTTGTCTGCTGGGTAGCCAGCCCCTTGAGCTGGAAGACAGGGATGGAGCACAGAAAGAGGCCTCCATCATTCATGAGGAAATAGTCACCTGCTGCACCACCTAGACATAGACAAATCTACGGGGCCAGATGGGTGACACCCGAGTGCTGAGGGAGCTGGTGGATGTGCTCACCAGGCCACTCCTCATGATTTATCAGCAGTCCAGGCTAACAGGGGAGATCCCAATGGACTAGAGATTAGCAAATGTGACACCCGACTACAAGATGGGCCATAAGGAGGAGCTGGGGAACTACAGACCTGTCAGTCTGACCTCGGTGCCAGGGAAGGTCATGGAACAAATCATCCTGAGTACCACAACACGCCATTTACAGGACAACCAGTGATGAGGCCCAGTCAGCACAGGTTCATGAAGGGCAGGCCCTGCTTCATGCACCTCATCTCCTGCTATGACAAGGTGATGGGTGACCCATTGTTAACACAAAGGAATCTTCACTGGCACAGAGCTGCTGCAAAACTAAAGCTGAAGCAATGTCAAGTCACCTACATCTTCTGTATGCAGGATGTCTGTGACAGAAGTCTACCATGCTGACCACAGTGAGGTCAGCAGGCAAATATAGCCCAAAGACAGTCTCCCTACTGTGTAAGTCTTCCTCTCTGACAATTCAGCAGAATGGCACTGATCCAAGTGGGCTGCATTAAGACATTAAAGCTTATGTTATTTGATGTAGTTGTTGGAAGCAGAAACAGGTTAGAGTAAGAAGCATACAGGTGAACAGGCAAGGAAGCTACAAGACAGACAGATTCAGGGGGCACTATATAAGAAAAAGTTTATTAGCAGTGATTGGATTTCTATTTATGAAATACAGCTACACTAGAAATCATCTTGTATAACAGCAATTCACTGGCAATCATCAAAATCAACAACTGTCCTGTAGTCTTTAGCCCCTGCCAAGTGAGCAGAAAAAAAGGTGACAGACAAGTTTGCATGGAAACAAGGAAAAAGTAAATTAAAATCAACACACTCCTATAAATTCTGTAACAGGCTGTAGACTCTTGATTTCAGGAGGAATGCCAGCACAAATATCACTAGAGCTATGATTACTCCTGGCAACTAGTTTTCAGAGCTGCTCTTCCCCATATTTACAAACAGGGACATGTCTCCCAGAAACTCAGTTCCATAAATACAAACAGCAAATAACAGAATTGACTTCTGACGCTTCAGCTGGAAATAATGGTCTTTGTTCCAATTGCACTAAACATCACAATTAAAACCGATGAGAAAAAACAGATCCCGTTCCTCAAAACTGGCCAACTTCTCAGCCAAAAACAGGTTAGAATGTGTCTGCACAAGTGGCATGGCAGGATTAGTTAATTTAGATACTTCCCCCTTCCACCAAATGATGTCAGTGAAAAAAAAAAACTAAAAAAAATCAATCTTCCAAATAAAATCCACCTTTCCAAATGAATTTTATTTATTTCTTTGTGAAAATAAAAATCAGTATGGTCCATGCATTCAGAGCTCAAGTTCCCCGAGTTGACTAAGCACACTTTGTTTCTATGGGTGTGACTCCAATGATCACACTAGGCACACTGCAGACTGGCACTCACACAAATCAATGACAGATCATTCACATCATCATAGAATCCCAGGTTGAAGGGACCTCAATATCATCTGGTCCAATCTTTCTTGGCAAAAAGCACAGTCTAGACCAGCTGGCTCAGCACCCCGTCCAAATGAATCTGAAGTGTCCAGTGTTGGGGAAACCAACACTTCCTTGGGGAAATTATTCTGATAGCTGCCTGTTCTCATTGTCAAACTTTTTCCTCTTATGCCTAAGCAGAATCTCCCCAGAAGTAACTTTTTACCCATTACCCCATGTCTTTTTTCTATGTCACTCCTTGCAAAAAAGGTCTCCATCTTCCTTGTAGCTGCCCTTTAAATACTGGAGCACTGTGATAAAAGAAGGCTTAGAGAAGTTTTTCAAGGCTGAACAAACCCAGTTCTCACAGCCGTTCCTCATATGGCAGCTTCCCAGTCCTTAGATCATCTTTGTGGCCCTTTTGTGGACCCTCTCCAGCCTGTCCTAATCTTTTTACTACAGTGCTATGCATATTTTTATATAGTAAGAGTGCACAGATGGGTTCCTGTGGCAGACATGTCACTGGAACTGGCAATGAGGACATCACAGTTTTCACTTCTGGCAGAACAGTAGCACTTTCATCTCCATCACAAAGTAGCTAACTTGGAGAATGGGATTTAAGGACAGACACAGACAAGGTTTTACATGTTCACATCCATATTTGTGAACACCCAGAATTACAGTCAAGTCAAAACAGATTGTGGAAGAAGAGGACTGAATGATAAGAGAGAATAAGAAGAGGACTTTCATAACCAGTGAGGCGCGGTCTAAGCTTCTACTGGAAGGCAACAATAGCTCTAAGAAAACTGAAAACCTATGAGGTATTTGAAGATTTTCAAAAGAACAGTTTAAAACACAGGGTTGTTTTTTTTTTATCCAGAGGCTTCTCAGTTCCAGAAGGACAGATTTAACCTTTGCCCAGAGAAGGAAGTGCGTGAGTGTCATCTTTTGGAAGACAGAGCTGCTGAGTGCAACAGGAGACTCCCTGTCTAGCTACTTTATCATACCAAGGCCCAGGGTCTGAAAACATAAATCTGGAATTCTTCATATAGGATGTACTTTGAGAAACCCAAAGATGGCCCATGAACATCTACTCCAAAAAAAAAGGGTCTTTAGGAAAAATAAAAAAGACAATGACTAACAACAAAAGACACGCCTGTGGTAGCCTGTTCTTGCCAGCAATGCTGCAGCAAGCGAGCAACAGGAAAGAGTCAAGAAAAAGCCATCTTCAGACTTCAAATTAGTTACACACAATCACAGGCTACTGAAAAGAGACCAGAATTATTTAAAATAAATGACTGAATGATAATGTGGCAAGAACATGATTATTTTTGGTAAATCCAAAGGGTTGGGGCTTTTATTGGATGACTACAAGGAAAATAAAACTCACAGAATTTTAAATTATTGGCTGAACTCCTCAACAGAAAAGGAAACTGTAACAGAAGACAGACAAACAAACAAAAAACCCCAGCCAAAACAAAACACACAAGAAAAACACAGCAACAACAAAAAACCCACAACAAAGTTAAAAAATGCATCAAAACTTGCAGGATTCAGCACAGAAAATACAAAATTATCAAACTTTTCAGAGAACTGATCAGCAGAGATTTAATACTTGCAAAGACTAGTTTAACTACAGTTAGAAGTGAGCAAAAACATAGATCATGACAAGTTCCAGAAGAGTGTCTTGAAAAAGAGCATCTGGGGAGCCCCAAGCCAAAGTCTGAAACCTGAAATGACACCAGTGCTACAGAGGAGCCAGTGAAGAATAATGAAGATGTTCAAACTACATACAGTGAGAAACTGCAAAAAACACATTACAAAGGGAAGGAGAGGATTGAGCTTTAGCAATTTGTTCAAGATTATCAAAGATAAGAAACAGAAATAATCTACGTTGTTACTTTATTCCAAAGCACCAGACATTCAGAAATAAAAATCTGTAAATTAAGTCCATGAATTTTGAGGTCTTTGAAAGCAGGAAACAGTTAAAGCTCCTAAAGTAACTGGTGGAATACATCTGTTTACAGTTAAGTCAAAATAGAAATGTATCTTGTGTCTCAAAGAATTAATTTTCCAACTAAAAAGACTGAGACTCTGTACATTCAGCTAGTGAATGGATTTTCTCCTCCCTCCAGACAAATGTTAAAATAACAACATGTGCTTCATCATTTCAGGAGATAAGAATCTCATCTTTTCTGCTCCGCTCCATGGGCAACTGTTTCCAACTGGAAAATATAAAGTGATACTTACGCAGAACTGGGACATCCACTGTGAAAAGGGGTGCAGAACTCTGTAGTTTGCATGGCAGACACTTAATACAACTGTGATGATAAATGTAAAATCCTTACCACAAACAGCAGATCCCAAAGTGATCGTTAAACAGCACCAGACAGAACTGCACACATAGAAACTGCATAAAAAGAGGTAAGGGCTAAATTCAAGCGTTCTCTAAGTAGTACTAATGAAGTGATGGCAAAGTATTGTTTAAAAATAAAAAAGGAAGTATTTTTCTTCCTCTGAATGGATATAATGTTATTTTCTTGTGCTCACAAGCTCATCACACCTCTGATTTCTGCAGGGTAGGAGACTGCAACAAAGCAGAGCAGCTCAACAGGAAGCACAGAGTATTTACATTCCTCGGCAGTGCTCTCACTGACTTCCATACCCACTAAAAAGAAACAGATGTCATTATCAACTTTGAAAAAATGCATATGGGAAATTTCATTTAGGATAATGCACATGTGAGGGAACTTCAGTTTTTAACCGCTGCAAGGACTCATTCAAAGGCTACTTTTCACAAGAACAGTTGTTCAGCCAGCTCTTCAGTTGTGCTTACGTTTTTCTTTTCCAAGATAGGGGCTTCCAGGAGATTTTTACCATGTCTCCAGCCAGAGGCCCTTCACGCAGGTGAAGCCCACTTTCTGAATACTTGCTACAGATCGTAGCTGCTAATTGAAAACCCATCTTTAAACAAGGAAACAACACATCTTGCCACAAGTTCTGAACTCGCATTTTGTAGGAATATATGGCGTGTTTTGTTGCTGTCAGTTATAATCCAACTATCTCCATAAAGTTTCGGCTGCGTAAGCTTACCTGCCTGAGGATGTCATGCATTTGAACCCCTCTGCAAGCATCCTTACACAAGGATAAGAACAGCCGACGCTTACACTTTGATGAAACCAGACTATTTCAGGGGTCATCTAGTCCTGGAGTCTATTTACACCCTAGGAATTCCAAAACTAGGTCTGATCTTCACAGGAATGTTACACGTATTTATATATCTGTTCATAAGTGAATAGGAAGAAGAAGAAAAAAAAAAGAAAACTTATATAACAACAAAGGATTTTATATAATACTTTATAATACTACAGGATTTCAGATCCTATTGGTGGAATCATCTCACTGAAATTCCTGAAATGTTTTCCCCTAAGGAACTTGTGGTAAAGCATGGGATAAAAGCAAGCTTCAGGATATTTGAATGAGTTTGGCACCAACTTACTCAACTGCATTTCCTTATTTAAGACCCTTTTTAAAAACAAATCCACATATTTATATGAAATTATTGCAGCTTGCCCTACAGAGACAGTAGATGACTCAAAGAGACACAAAAGTCTCGTGTTAACAAGTGATCAAAAGTCAGTGTCCTTTTCCCAAGGGTGAAGTTTGTTGCATATCATGTTTATTAATCCAGATCAGCAATCCCAAAAGAGAGGTCAAAAGTTAAGTCCACTCCTCCCTAATTTCTGTTGTGGCAGTAGCCTTGTGTCAAACAACAGTAATCTAAGCTACGGTTTTACACACACAGTTGCTTTGATTAAACCAAACCAACTCATGCTGCTAGAACCGTTTTCTTTGACACAACACTGAGACCATGCACAGCCAGTGGCTGATGAGCTGCCAGATGCCAGCACTGACCCAGCACACAGTCACAGGGGAAGTCATCTGCCCACCACCACAGCTGCATGAGGGCTGCAGCAAGAAAAACGTCTCCCATGTTTCAAACTAAATGCAGCACAAGGAAGAAGTAAGTAACTGCACTATTTCTCCATATCTCCCATAAAGGATTTTTGAGTAGGATCTACAGACAGACTGACCAGAAAGTTTAAGTCCTCTCAACAAACAAATTATCCAGACCATTATTGTACAGGTCGGTTGGACAGTGGCCCAAACAATAAGCTGTTTTTAGAAAATCAGGGATTCATCCTCTTATGTGGCATGAGGGAGGGATTTAGCCTTAATTTAGCACCATTTAGAAAAGATTACCCTTTAATTGCAATAGGAGTTGGCAGACACAGGCGACAATGAAAAGCCTTTATCCTGCAAAGCTCCCAACCAGCCAGTGACAGCTCTGTGGCCAGAAGCGGAGAGCCACTGTGGGCTGTCCCCCACCGGCTGCCCGGCTGGGCAGGACAGCCACCACGGGCTGCCAGGACACGGTGGGGGCACCGGAGGTGCGGCAGCTGGGAAGACACAAACCCCTCTTTCACCAGCATGCTGATCAGGAAGGGCCTGCGGTGCTGGGGGGCAGAGCAGCTGCCACAATGCGCAAGGAGGAGACGCAGCCTTCCGAGTGCTCAGATGCAAATCAAACACAGGGCCCAGACCAGCAGTGGCACAGCTCTGAGCCCTGGATGAGGCAGAGATCAGGTATCCGAGGAGATGCTGATTTCTTCTGTTTTGGTACTGGTGTGGCCAGGTCAGCAAAGGCACCTCCCACACACCTTGGCTCCCAGTGCCACTCTGCCATTCCTTCATGACAGGGGCATTGAGCTGTATTTTGGGGTAGGGAAAGCTCTGCTGGAACAGATGCACAATATGCCTCAGGTGTAGGGTTGCCAGATCCCTGCCAAGATCCAGTAGTTCATCATAACCACTCAGAAGCCTGTTACATGTCATCTAATTTGGAGCAATCCTAATGTTCTTCCAGAACAGCGGCCATGAAAATTTAATTCTTGTTCAAGCAGATTTCCCTGCAGCAGTAACACCTGTCTTACATCTGTGCTTGAACAACAAACTGGAATAATCCCAGTCTAGGCTGGCATAGGACATCCCAGAGCCTACAGCACCGTTTAACTCAGCCCAGCTTTGTTTATACAAATTCGGTGAAAAGCAGTAATTTCTATGTATAGCCAATGCCTCATGCTGAAGTTACACCTCCTCCCACTCCACTTCTTACCTGTGCTTGGCAGTGCCTGGCATTTCTGACTCAGGCCTGGAAGATGATGGGGCTGCCCAGCTGACTGAGCAAAGTGACCATAACGGAAACCAGAGAGAGAAGGAAGCTCTTTTGCAAGGAGCTGGAGAATTAAATTATCAGGGAAGGACTGATTAGATGAGTAGCCATGAGAAGCACTAGTGTCAAGGGAGAGAGCAAAAAAGGAGGAGGCTAAGAGCACGTGTCTGTGGAAAAAGGTAAGACAATCAAAACAGTGACACGGGGGACATGATAGCAGACACAATATCAGTGGGGACACACTAGCAGACACTGCGGTGGAGTTCAGGAAGAAACCAAGGAATAGGAACAAAACCAAAGGCAGAAGGAAGTTATATTGGGAAGAAAAGACACGAGCCTGTAGCTGCTTGACCACACTGCCCTTCAGATATGAATGTGCAGCCAACTGTCCTCATCCCATTTGTGCAGTAACTGCTTCCAGCTTCTTAGCCTAAGGCTAAATTTGTCTCCTATGTTGGTCTCCAAGAAAAAGATCAAAAGCACAGCCTCCAACTGAGCTCTGTAAAAGTCCTTAAAGATTATCATACACTAATCAAATCTAGCTAACCAGCAACTGTCAGAGACACAAGTCTATTCCAGACACTATTATCAGTTTGGGCTTTTACACAGGACAGGCACAAGGAACAGTGCTGTTTTAAACTTCCCAATGCAAGAACTACACTTTCTGTCTAGTTTTCGTGCATGGATTCACGCTGTTTCTGACCTTCTAGCTGTGTCAGAAGCTACAGAAACTTCAGTTTAAGTAAGCACATACTAGTCTGAAATAGTGCAGGTTATTTGTGAACAATACCTGACTTGAATAATTGTGTTATTTGCCCAGGGCATTCTTCCCAAAATATTTACATTCCCTTCAACACCAAATATCCTGGCATTGCACTCAAAATTGCCCTGGAAGACACTTTAGAGGGGCAAACAGTGGTGGGATTTTGACTTACTTGGGTTTGTTTTTTTAATGAGCAATACATTTTTGCACTTACATATTCAGAGTGCACATGTAATGTTATCTGATTGAATAAGTCACAAAAAGTACCACATTCCTGGCCTGCTGATAAATGAAGTTCATTGCTCTGTTACTCCCCCAGGACTCAATGTGAAGCAATTCCACGTGCTCTGGTACACCTTTTTGCCTCAGTCTTTAACAAGACAGTTGGGAGCAGAATATCCCTCCTGAAATCCAGGAGGAAGTAGTTAGTGTGTTAGATCCAACACAGAAGGGATGATTAGACACTGGAATGGACTGCCCAGGGAGGTGGTGGAGTCACCATCCCTGAAGGCATTTAAGGAAAGCTTGGATGTGACACTTAGTGACACGATCTAGCTGATGTCATGGTGTTGGGTCATAGGCTGGACTTGATGATCTTGGAGGTCTATTCCAGCATCAGAAATGCTGTGATTCTGTGAATTTTACAGATGCTGAAGATGATTGAAAGCATCTAACTACATTTAAGATGCCATGTGCTAAGAGACACACCTTACACATAGACAGAGAGTGGGCCTGGAAGGAAGCCAGACACCAAACATGCATTATGGAATGAATGCAGCCACACCACGAGTACACTGAGACACTTACACTGCCGCGAAGCGCATTAAGCTAGGCCTCTGTTCAGCTTCATGAGTTACTGTAGCACTTGTCCATTCACACTTGCCCCATGCTGGTAACAAAGATAATTGATCAAAAGTACATTTTCCCAGATTTGTAAGCAAAAGAAGGCAGTAAAGAGAGAAGTCAGGACTGAACTAAGCTTTAAAGCTACATTTTTCAGCCTTTCAGAATCAAATACAGGGCTGTTCTTAAAGGCACACTTAACAGCACACCACTTAACACCCACCCCACCATTTGCCTGGATATTATTTCACTTCTTTGCATTCACTGCCACTGTTGCCCTTGTTGTTCACTT
Organism: Chloroceryle aenea; assembly: GCA_013399075.1. NCBI lineage: Eukaryota > Metazoa > Chordata > Aves > Coraciiformes > Cerylidae > Chloroceryle > Chloroceryle aenea. The sequence goes on from VWZY01008048.1 coordinate 80,018, forward strand.
TCAAACAAAACATCCAATACATCTATAGAGAAATAATGTCTAAAGCGTGATTAATTCAAAATCAAACTACGACCCCAACACAGAACCAAGAGAAGAAGAGAGTCCCATTTTGCACTCTGTGACAAGCAGATCAGTTTATTTTTTTAAGACTACAAGGAAGAACTCTGTCTCTTCAAGAGCTTCTTTTGCATTTAGAACTGGAATTTGAGCAAGTTGATTTGTTGCACTATAAATAGACACTGTTTTCATGCACATGAAGGCTTCAGAGTTAAAGAAAAACTAAAGAAATGGAGTAAGAGGAGTTTTAGCTGTCCCCACAGATGATATTCAAATACCTCAAACATAACATCTCCATTATGACAGCAGATTTCTGCACTGCGGTATGAAAGAGAAACAGAAATACACACATTATCTAAAGTCCTGAAATTTCAAGGCACTGGATCAGTAAGTCCAATGGTAAAACACTTGAGCTGTGCTCTGCTGCAACACCAGTTCAAAATCACCATTAAGACAGATAAACAGAAAAGGAAGAGCTAACCAGTCTGAGCCTGTGACCTGGAGATAATTCACATGCACACAGACACCAAATACCAGGCTCTTCTTGATAGTTTGGGCAATCTTATACAAGTAAAGCCCAGCTTTATAGCCTCATTGAGCCAAGAAGCAATGGAACAAATGTCCTATCTGCATAACTTCACATCTTGCAGAGACTCCCTTCCCTTGTACAGCAGTGCCTACTGAAGATTAAGGCCACATTCTTCATACAAAGTCTAATATTATGTGCAGTAAGGCAATGCTAACACATGACCAGCACAGCATGGTACCATGCAGCAAATAGAGGAGCCCAGGGCAAGCAAAATACTTCCATCAAATTAATCACTTTCTAGGGAGATGACCTTGCCACAGAGAACAACGATAATAAGATGAGAAAATACATTCCTTGTGAAGTGCACATAGAAATACAGTGTCAACCTTAATGCTATTTCAGGCTTATTGTGAGTAAGTACAGGGTGGGCCTGTTGTGAAAATAAGGGCACACAGAACCACGCTGATCAAGAAGAGACATGGTAGGCCATGGGGTTGATAAACGCTCTTTGAGGCTGGTTCTCACAATTCCCTGAGCCAAGAACCTTAAAAATGAACAAATGCCCTGATGGGGCTTTGCCTGCCCCCAAATCCTCCTCAGATGAGCCAAATTCCAAGAGACGTTCCCCAGCTGCAGTCCACATGCTAGGGTTTATGAAAGGAATAAAAGTCTTACTATGCTCCCTGCAAACCCTAACAATGGGGAGGTCAGAGGGAACGTCAGACCAATTTTGATGTTAACAGGCTTTGTGTCACATTAAAAGGGTCCATTTGCTTTAGTTCCAATATCTCATTTATATTTTAGGGCACTTGGCCACACAGGCTAGATCAGAATAACCAGCTACAAGCCAGCATGGCAGCTAATGTCAATCTACACAGCTTTCACTCTATGCAGATGCATCTGCAGATATCAGCAGCCCTCTGTCACCACTGTTCTTACTGGACTCCCATTATTTGGTTTCCAAATAATTTGTTTCCAAAGTCAAACAAGGAATCTTCAAAGACATTTCTCTTCCTTGTCTCCTTCCACAGAGCTGGAAGGATCAAGCTCATTTATTAGGAAGTCCTCGGGTGGGGGTGTGTGTCAGACATGAAACTGCCAGGAGAGCAATGCTTTCCCCTACCCTGGTACATATCCACTAGAGGCTGCAATACAGAACTTTTTGATGGTAAAGTTTTCCTCTGAACTTCCAGACCAGATGATGTTCAAGTCCACTGTCCCAGAAGCTCCAGTGCAAAGCCTAGAGTGCAGCCTTCAGAGGTGCTCTCCTCTTCCTAAAACCTTCCAAAATTCAGAAAGGAGTCATCACAACCTAAGATAGATACTTCAGGCCCGATTGTACAGATCATGGACAATCCTAGTACAATTACCCTCCAATTCACCACTGTGCCCACTGCCACTGGGGACCCAGGGGGATTGGAAATTATCGTCATCCATGGCCCATTTGTTATAGTCAAATTAATCCGTTAATACAGGATTTTTCCTATCCCAGAACCCCACAGGATTTAAAGGTGACCGTAATTCACACACACCATTCTAAGAGTTAAAGAGCAGTTTGCAAAGATAGGCAATAGAAATGCAGAACACATGCAGGGGTGAGAGAAGGGCTTCAAAACTCCTGAAGATGAGAGTGATTAGTAGGATCACTGCAAAAACCTAAATGTGGGAATAAAACTCTAAAGCCTGTGAAAAGCCTGACACTGGCAGACGGCAACTAATCTCTGCATTCCTTTTCTAAGAGGTAATGCTGGAAGTGTCACAGGAGTTGGCATTCCTTCAGTCCTCCTGAAATCCAGTCAACCAACCAACATATCTCACATGCTCAACTCACTAAAATGTAGATTCAAACTTTCAGCAAGTATTCACTCCCTAAATATAGTGGAGGGAGCATCATAGAAAAAATAGTTCAAACTTGAGAACTGTATCCCAAACTATGGGTCTTACTATAAAGCACAGTATGTAAAAAATGTATGTATATAAACAGCAGGATAACAGAATTGCATAATAATTGAGACTGGAAGAACCTCTGGAGATCAGCTGGTCAAACCTCCCTGCTTAAAGCAGGGCCACCTACAGGAGGATGCTCAGGACATTGTCCACTTGATTTTTGAACACCTCCAAAGATGGAGGCTTCATAACCTATAGGCAAAGAACAGAAATTGAGAAAGTAAGTTAATCATGGCACACTGTGTTTGCGGTCACTTACGTATGTGCTGTGGTTCAGTCTTTAGTTTTTATGGACTGTTCTGTAGCAACACAAATATACTAATGGCTGGAGCTAAACAACTCCACAGCTGGATTTGTTCCAAGTGACTCAAACGTGCTCTTAAAATATTTCTATGGTTACTGAAGGATCTTAGAACAAGACTTCATTGTAACCAGTGGGGGAGGGGAGAAATGTTTTAAAACACCCCTATTCCTCAACACTGCTCTAATTTAGCCTGTTAAGTGCATGTGGTCTCATTTCCCAAAGATTAGTTTGGGTATTTTGGCTTCAGCCCACCTTTAAATATTTTGCCTACTGTGTCCAAGTCACATGTGGCTGAAATGAAGCCACTGACAAAGCTGCAGGTGATAGGTAGCAGATGTTACATTCAAACCTTCAAATTGCACCCAGGAGCCAGAAGAGTCTAATGCAAACACATGTAAGTTCCCACTAGTGGATGCTTCCAGGGGGCGTATTCCAAGTCCTTTCCATCCATCCCAGCCTGAAACCATTGTGAGGTGAATCTCACTTATTCTCACACATAAAATACAGTCTCTCATCACAGTTTATAAGTCAGCTACATGCTGTTGTGTGGAAGCTGCATGGTAGAATATTCCCTTCTTGTGCTGTTCACCATCATAGCACCCGGCATGCTCAAGCCACATAAATCACCACTTGATAATGAGAAGACGCAGAAGCACCAAGCTATTAACTTGCAAATCTGCTGTAAGATCACCATCAGCTCTCCACCACTGACACGAACCTACCTTGCCAAGACAGACTCTTTTGGAGTTGGTTAGTATGTAGAGATAGTCACAACAGTGAGACAGCTCTATTGTCTGGACATTACTTGTCCCAAGGGAGGACGACTTTCCTCCATCCTAACTATACCTTAGACAAAGTAGCCTGGGCCAATGCTCATTATTTCCTTTTTAAGCCAATTCTGTATATATACTTGTACACCTGGCTTTGCTATAACATTAATATGGTGAATACAGAAATTTTCAGGTCATGTTTACTATATAAATAAACCCATGCAAAACAAAACATGGCACACGCACAACCGAAAGCAACAGCTGCACATGGTAACTGCTCACATTCTGTGAAAAATATGACAGGCTTGTAACAGATTAGGAATGTTAAATTTAAAATAAAATTCCTATTTTTTTTTATTTTCATCTAAGCCTTCACTATTGAAGAACTTTTGATAAAAATCCTTCATGAACAGAAGGAGATGAAGCTTCATTAAAGGTTATGTAAAGCACTCTGCTTTCCCAACTGCAGCGATCTCTCAAGCAGCAAGAGTAACCGACCCAAACCAAAGCCCCCTGAGTTTACAGATGAACATACAACCGAGGACAGTAAGGAGGCTGGAGCTGGCTGATGTTCATCCAACCAAGCAACTACAGTTTCTCCCTGCTCCTGTAGGGACTGGGGACCTCAGACAGACCTACCTGCCACTCACCCAGTTGTCCAGCCTGTCCATCTTAGATCACTCCCAGCCTCAGAGATTCCCTTTTAAGTCTATGAAGGCTGTGGCTATTGAATGCCTGATATATATATATAGGGCAGGAGGGCAACAGAAACAGCATTTTTGAGGAAGAAAAAAAAAAGTTGTCTTTTTTCGTGTATTTCCTTTGAACTTCTGAACACAAATTTTGGGATGAAACTGAATTACCAAAAAGATGTATATTAAATTAGGAGATTGAATTCAGCAACTGTCATCAGAATGGATCTGAAGAAAAGAGCCAAACCTTCATGCAATGGGAAGCATGGAATGACAGAGAGACAGACAGAGACAAGAGAGGCAACTGGACAAAAAAACCACCAACCAACCCCCCCATGAACCAAACCAACCAACCAAAAAAAGGCTGCAACGTCCTCTACCACAACAGCTCCAGGAAGGAGGTGTCTGCTGAACACAGAGCTTGGGCAGTCATGGGGACTGTTTTGATAATTCTCAGCATAAACAAGGATTTGAAGTCACAAGCTCAGTTGCTAGCTCCCATCTCATTTTTGTTCTCCTCACCCCTTCCCCCCACTCAGCTGCCAGCTGCCAAGATCTGTGTAAGAGAATGATTTACACATCCTTTCATTATATATATAAAAAAGTGAATGGAGCTTTTGCAGCTGTATCATAATGCTACAATTTACCAGATGTCCATATGTGCACATAGAAAATAAGGAATAAAAATACAAGTAGCTGCCTCCTGTTGCAAGACATTCAGTACACGTTATGCTTTATTAACTACCAGTATAATACAGAAATCTACACTGTGTTAGTTGTGTGCCATGGGGAAATGTGTTAACAATTGGGTTTAATGTATTCAAAGAGATTTCTCAATGCAGTTCACCAAGGTCATATTAAATTAGCCAAGTCCACCCATTCAGTATTTAATTGTCTGTACTGTAGCACAAATGTGAGAGAAAGTGCTGATCTAATGGACTGCATTTAAGGGAGTTTTATCAAGAACTGTTTAAGTATATTAAGTGTTACTTGAAAACAGATTTTTGGAATTTCAGGATGTATTTAATTTCTGAACAAGGTAACAAGAATTAGAAGTTCAAGCCTTAAAAAGAATTAAAGAAGGAATTAATGTTAATTAAGATTAAACTCCAGTAGTAAAGCATAAAATCTAAAATCCCTTTCCTCCAATTTACTTCCTCACACACTTAGTGACGGAAGCATGCTAAACAGCCCCACAGACATCAGGAAGGTTCTGACGATGTAAACTCTGGACGCAAGAGGACAGTTTTAACTGAGTTTGCTGTTTCAAAAGGAACGTAAGCTATTCCAGTTCCATGAAGTTATTGGTTGCTCCAAAAGGAGAGTTCAACATCCTTCCACAGCTTTAAGTTCATTTAAAACAGCTGTACTCACAAAACAGCCATTCCCATTTCCTGCCCATAAAACACTGTGAGCCCATTTAAAATAAAGAAGGGAGGAAGAGAAAAAAAAGAAAAAAAAGAAAACAAAAAAAGCAAAAATCTGGTTCTGCAACTGCAGAGCAAAATCCAAGTATTTACGGGGGTGTCTCACTGAACTTCCACGCTGCAGCACTCCTACTCTTCCACCAAACACTAAGGCACAGCTCCAAGGAAATACTAGCACCTAATTTTCCTGTTGTCAGCAAAGCAAGGTCACTGCAGTCCTGGCCGTTCACTTTCAGGGTCTGTCTGCATTCCCATTAAATCTCCCCGTTTGTAAGTAATTAGAGCACAACACAGACTACACTTTTCTGCTCTTTTCTGGAAGTTGTAACGAAGGCTCTTTGAACACGCAAGCCTTAACTCACAATAAACTCCAAGCAGCTACAGAATTAAGGGCATGATTTTGTGCATGCATTTGTTTATATTAGGGGCCTAGGAGTACAAACATCTGTCCAAGATTGGACACTTCATACAAAACTGCCTCCTGAGTATTAGAGGTCTTAAATTATTTGGCATTTAAAACACAACTACTGGAGTAGTGGAATTCCTCCTCTTTGGGAGGAGAGGCAGTTCAAGTACTTTCTCACTTCTGTAGGTGCACAAAAGAAACAAGTCAACCTAACTCTCAATTCTTCCTTTATTCTCACTTTAATAAACTAAAATAAAAATAAAATAAAACTATAGGCATGATTTGTTTTAAAAGGCACAATTCCTGATATCTTGAAAAGCCAAAATTTTGTCTGTGAAAAACTGTATTTGAAGCTAGAGAGGCAGCTGTCTCACATTCGTCTCCCCTGAAGATGTTTGCTGCACAAGTAAGGGCATGAATCTTGGCATGTCCCATCTGAGCTCAGCACACGGCATAAAAGAGGTCTTAGTGTATTCTTAAGCCCACCTCAGTTCAGTTAGTTTTTCTGGCAAGGCTGTCATAACTCACATATGAAACAAAGTCATATTGGACTGGTCTCTGTGCCCACTGAAGTCCCAGAGGATCTCATCACAACAGAACAATTGGATGTCAGATCTTACTAAATAGAAAATGTAAAATACAATTTTGCCCTGGTCAGGTCTAGCTAAGCTTTGCAGTTGGCATAAGGGGACAGGTAAGTGCTTTTCTGCCCACCTGAAATGGTTCTGATCACAAAAATGCCATCAGGAAAAGACATGTTAGGAAATTCCTAACACAAGCAGACTGAAAAAATTAGAAATTATTGCTAAAACCAATGGCACAGAAGTCAGACAAGTTTGGATTTAGAGTAAAATTCCTACTGAAGATACACAAGAAAAGAAATCGTGAGTCAAGACTAAAAATAAGACCAGTGTAATACTTGAAATTGCAATCTACTGTACCTGTCTTCTTCCCATCAGGAAATAAAGGCCTCCACAAACACACAAGGAATGCCTAATAAACCTGCTACAGCAAGGGGATTTTCCAACTTCACAAAATGTTCTGATTTTCATGCACTTGGAAGTTAACTCTACACTATTTAAATGCAGGTGCTACACTAGGCTTACTTGTTATCTACACATAAGACAGATTTTTACATAACAGGATCTTATTCATCTTAAACCCCAGCCAGTTATTCAAATAAAAAACAAAACCAAAAAACCCCACAACATCCACATTGTTATGAAAGACCAGAAAGCTGGCCAACAAAAGCTAGAGCAGTCAGATTTATTTAAGATCAAAGCTTATCATTCCATTATAATTGGGGGAAAAGAAAACCAGCGTATTTTTCTAGAGAACAAGGCTAGGACAAAGCCTTCTTAAGGCTAACTAACACTTCAGCGGGTGCGCAAAGGCTCTTACACATTTCATCACACTAAATATATTGCTGTATTCGAAATGCAAATTCTTCTTTAAAACTCTCTGCCTACCACTGCAGCTTTAAGATGTTGGAAAATATCCCAGTACAGCTGCATAACAGAATGAAAACCAATACCAGCTGTGTAAAATGGACTTTGGAAGCCACAAAAGTTTGAGGGGAAAAAAAAGGAACTGCATGGAAGACAGGTATTTGATGAAGGGGAAAAAAAAGGACACCTCTTGTTATAGGTGAAGCCTCACTGTTACTGACAATACAGATGCTAAATTGGGTACATTAATATAAAACTTGAAGAGGAGAGAAGAAAATTTGAGCTAGAATTTAATACATCAATCCCTGTTCCTCACTTCACATTATTGTGTGAAAAATGATTACTTGATATTAACAGCCAAGAATATTTGATTTTAACCACCTCTTGGCTGAAAACACACACTATAAAAGCATCACCAAGAGGGAGCCAAGTGGAATTGCTTGCACAGCCACTGAACACCGTGAACTAAGATACCTGTCAGACTGGAACCTTTATGCACATAGATACAAGCCTCAGAAAACTACTAGATTAACTGTGCCAGATAAAAGTTTAAATCAGGACCACTGTTGAATTATTTCAGCTAAATCAGAAATCAACATTTATTTAGGGATGTATGTTTTGGCAAAATAATATTTCTTCTTTTGATAGTACATACCAAAGCTGAGGGCACATTCATCCTACAATAACCATTTCCCATTTCAAAGGCTGAATGCCACCTTCAAATGACATCAGAGAAAACCACAGAGCAATTACATCCTGACTGCTTAAAAATGCATTCTCTTTCCTTCCTAACATCATACTGTCAAACAGTTTCATTTGCAACTATACTGGCAGGGCATCCACTGCCAAGCTCTGGCAAGAGCTAGAGGGCTGGGCTACAGACGTCACAATATTCTGTCACACCAGATATCACAACCAAACTCTTCCTCAAAACACATGCAGCCTTGTGTGCAGGGAGTGCAAGAAAATCCCTTCTATTTAGAGTCATCTGTTCATGCAACAGAACAAGCTCCAAACAAACATCATCTGTTGGTCCTTTGAAAACAAAGGGGATTCTGACCTTGAAAAGAGATTAAAATTGGATGTAACAAATTCTCGGTGCATAGTAAGCAATGAAACTTGTTTGGTTTTGGCAGGTTAGATGGCAATACAAATGTCTTTCTAGTTTGTAGCAACAGTGAAGAAATAAGCTTATTCATCCATGAGGTCAATAGGTGTCTGCTCCTTGGAGCGCCAGAACTCAATTACAGGACCAGTTCTGTTCAGCACTGACAGACAGGACATACAGAGAGGCTTCCCAATAAATTGTCTGTAATACCTTCTCATTGCGTGCAGCATAGCGCTCAGCATAGCGCTCAGCAGCTCTGTAAGCTTGCTAAGATCCAGAATGCATGCTGGCAGCAATTAAGGATGAAAACAAAAGATTTAAGGCAACAAAGTACTGCTGCATACCACAGATGCCAGTGCTGGGCCATGCAGCAGGAGTGCAGCTCACCACCAGACATGCCATACATTTCAGTGAGAGTGGCGTAGGTCCTAGAACGGCACAGCCGCTCCCTGACCCGAGTGCCAAACATGGCCAGGGGACTGCAGAGAAACAACATCCCCAGTTCTGTTCCACACCTTGTTTTTGGGCCAAACATTCCCAAATAGGCTGATGTCCCAGCGCATGCAGCCAAGCAGTTTTCTGTGTAGAGGACACTCTATGGACACTGTCACAGAACATTCATGGCTGGAAAAGACCTCCTAGATCACCAAGTCCAACTANCTGATCCAAGCCAGGATCCTGATAGCCTTCTTGGCCACCTGGGCACACTGCTGGCTCCTATGAAGCCAGCTGTCTGAGACAGCTGCTTGTGGGACCCTGCTTCACCAGAGCCCTGATGGCAAACCCCTCTGTTTTATGGACAAGATGGAGCATAGTTTTTATCAGACTCTTCAGGTAGGTCCCAGCTATGCACTCCGAAGTGACGCCTGTCTGCGAAGGAAGGCTGACACATGTCAGTATGTGTGGCCAGACTTCACTGCCTGGCGTGTATTTCATCGAGAGTAGGGAAAACAGCTGTGGAGAGAGGAGGGGAAAGAAAGCAGGAGGACAAGAGCTGGAAGAAAGGGAAAATAAGAAAAAAGTCACAGTTCTGCAGCTATTACACTTAAAACTTCAGCTATTCTTGGAAATGGAGGCTCCTGCATTCATTTGCATGGCAAAGTTTATTTATGTCACATCCCTCTGCTAAGGTTTTGTAGATCACATTTCAAACCCACGTTATATTCCTCTGTTGCTGGGTTACCAGATCTGAACAAACAATTCTCTGCAGTCTGCCAAAAGCAGAGAAAGAAAGCAAATGAATGCCTGGAGAATGCATCACCCTCTGGAAGTCATCTTATGGCATCATGCTGCTACAGATTAGTCATAACCTCACAGACAGTAGAGCAAGAGGAAATGGTGAATCCATTCACTTCAGGGCAGCACACAGAGCTGAGAACTGCTATTCCCACCCACTTACCCTCCTCCTAGGGAAATCAGGCAATTTTCCAAATAATTAGAATTTTCTTTCAGATTAGAAAAACAACAGTCCTAAATTCAAAGGAATAAATTGGATATTGACGGCCCTGAAACTGGCGAGTTTGTTCCAGCAGAGGTTGAAATGGCAAGCAAGAGCTGTGATTCTGAGATGAGCAAACCACGGCTATCGCTGTAGCAGAGCTGCACAAAAATCCCCATGCCACAAAACACTGGCAACTGTAGGTTTGATACTTTCCATTTCCAGGCAGCACGTTCTGCCACATCAGAGACTGTACAAACTTCTGCTTCCGAGATGTAGGAACGAACACATAGCTATCACTTGGGTAGCAGTGCCCATCAGAAGACCTCCAGGTTCACCCAAGCACTCAGCAATATTGCTTTGAAGAAATCTTCCCCTGCAGCACCTGCAGAGAGAGGCTGCCAGCATGCAGTAGCTGATCCGGTGTTTATCCTGCCGAGACTGCCTGTCCCACTGCTGGCCCCGATGTGCTCTCCGAATCTCTCCAGCCCACGTGCAGAGCCACAGCTCTCAAGTGCCCTTATTCGGGACTCCGTACTGAGGGATGCCGAAATGGTTTATTAGGGTAAAGACAAGAAGAGTTGAAAGAGCAACCAGATCCCTGTACAGACCCGAACCATAACCACCAGCCTGACAATAATGCTGTTGCCGCTGCAGCATCCCCAAGACTGCCGATTCCCAACAGGCAGACAACAGACCACGCACTCTGTGCGGGCTTCAGTTTGTGCTGTTCAGGCAGCAGCTTTGCCATGGAGCTCAGCAGCAAGACTAGCTCATGATGCTCTTCTCGTTACCTACTTGCTGATGCAGGAGGTGGTACCTCCGCAATCATGTGCTGTGCACCTCTAACCCAAATCAGGGGACTGACAATTTAGAAACAGAGAAGAAATCTGCAACAACAACAACAATTGTCTCAGTTCCACAGTGCAGTTCACTGCATCCCCTCCACCATGACAGCAACAGCCAGTGCAGCCACATTTCCACGGGGAAAAATACATAGCAAATGGCACTACTGCTGCCAACCTTTTGTTTCATGAAACCTTGGTTTTAATCTAATGCAGAAAATGAGAAATAAATTACCTAATGTTTTCTTGGGGGTCATGTATAGTGCCCATTCTGGGCCAGGGCGCAGACAAGCACCACAAAACCAAAGCAAGACATCACATTTCACCAAGATGCAGTTCTCAGCTGAGACTACAGCAGCTTAGGGAAAACTGGTACTCCAGAAATATGGGGGGGGTGTTAATAATTTAATTCCACCCAAAAGTCATTACTATTCACCCAAATATTGGATGTTCTATTACATAAGGTATAATGAATTTTATCAGAAAAAGACCAAAAAAAAGAAAATTTGGCAATTTCACAAGAAAGTAATCTGAAATAATCAGTTAAAAATCAGAAATAATACCGTTCTTGAAGAAAGACAGTTCGAGCAACAGTGGCAAAGAAAATAAAGTTAGTAACATGAAGCCTCACAGGTTACTATTTCTAGTACAGCAGGCAAAACTGGAACGTTTAACTTCTCAGGCTTTGTGTTTTCCAAGATATGATATGCATGAAAAGTAGCTTTTCCAGAACACAGTACTGAGACTCTGTAACACTGCAGGCATCAGATTAACATTACAGATGCCTCTACTCTTAACATAAACCAACTATGATTTATCAAAATATAAAAGTTTCATTTACACAGGAATATTTTGCTTGCCCCAACCACAGTTTTCCATCTGATTTTGCACTAGAGACAGCAATTCTGTTCTCTTACATTTCAAGTGTGGCAGGTGTTTTGAGACCAAGGAACAATCATTAAATACACAAGACTTGTTCACAGATGTGTAACTCTCTTCCATTAGTATGTGAAAACTGGTATCAGTTCCCCAAAATCAATTTGTAGTCATATTTGTCTTATAGTAGATTTACATACATATAACCAGAATTAAATCTCACCTAAAATGATCTATTTAAAAAAACATCTCCTTTATGCACTAAACTCTTTGGTTTTAACAGCACTGGAAGGTTAGAGGTAATCTCCAATGTCATTAAGGTCCTTCCCTTTCCAAATGATTCAATATTACACCTGAATATTTGTTAGGAGGAGGCTGCAGAGGTGTACCTGAGGCCATAGAGGTATTACCACTGAGCATCATCATTTGCCATGATTAAATGGAAGGACCTGCTCAATCCAGCACCGAACTACATGCACAGAGGAGCTAATCCCAGTCTGCCACCGTCTTGTTAGGTGACTTTAAATCAGCCATTTCTTCCCTCTTTGCCCTTACATTCCCACCCATAAAATGAGGCACATCAGTACAGTAGCACCACTGGTAAAATGCTTTGAAAGTAGACAAATTCAGTGAGGAGAATCACAGCTACTTCAGTAACCTGCCTATATGTCTGTCTATAAGGTATACAGCATTATGTAAGGTATACAGGAAAGCAAATAATTTCTCCTTCACTTCTGAAGGTGCATAGCTAAAACCAGTCTGAAGTATCATGTATCCAGTTAACCGCTACATATGTAAACGAATTAAGCAAAGCAGAACTTCTGTCAGTGATCACAGATCGTGTACACTCCACCTCAGCAGTGTATTGAAATAAACAGCACAAATATTACAGCTTAGGACATATCACCTCGGTTGCATAATACACCCAACTTCAGCTTAATGGGAATTGAAGCAGCAAGGTGTTATTTGAATGTTTCTTTCAAAGACAGCTGTCAAGTCTTCCAGGAATCCTCTACAGAGGATTCATGTCATGGCATAAAGTCAATACACAATCCTTAAAGGCAAAAAAACACCTAAACAGAAACAAGAGCCACTGCTACCCTACAAAGAAATAGAGTCATGTACAGATCATTGACACTGTTCCTTGTAAGTTTTTTTGCCTCCCTCTCTCTTAAAAAACATAACACGAACCAAATACATCACATTAACTATGATACACTAACACATGCTTTTAGATTTCAAGGACAGCCATGGTCTGCTTGCATTTTTTCACATTATTACCTAAATAAATAATTTACAATATAACACCCACATTTTCAGAGGGATTTAAATGCAAGTCTACCACCACCAAGACAACATAACCACTTGATCAGAAAGGAGCTTTGGACAGCAGCTAGTTTCGTGACTGAGCTAATAGGTATAAAACTAACTGACATCTCAAAAGCAACTTAAAAGTACTGAGCGAAGCAGAGAACCCCTTTTCCAAGCTAACCTTCCATGCCACATTACCCTACAAATCATCAGGAACAACAATAACTGAACCCCCAGACAATCACTTTTGTGAGCTGGAGTGCACAAAGAGCTGCTCCTATGTATCTTCCCCTGTAAGTACCAAAATCCTGGTTCAGGCAAGGAGGTAGCCCTATAATTTACACAATTAGCACCATCACAGACAAAGGCTCACAGAATGACTTCAGAGTTGAACACAGCCTACAGAAACAACTCTTTATTACTTCATCTCCTAGAGAGGAAAAAACAACAATAAAAATTCTGTGTGTGCATACTGTGATGCAGTATTTCACTACAAGAAAGCCAGCATCTTATTTCTCTGAACTAGGAGAAACAGTCTTTTATCTGTTCTATTTAATAAAGTTTGAAATCAATTCCCTTCAACAAAGGTGGACTCAAGATAACCAGTAAGTTTACCCGGGGAGACAGTCTGTCATTTAATTTAGCACTTTCAAATGAAAATGATAGGAAAAATGCAGCACAAATTGCCATAAAAGATATGAGATCAAGTCAGCACACAAGCAGGCAAAAGAACAAAGTCAGGGAAGAATTAACAATTTATCAAGGACTCTGACTAAAGAGAGGTTCCCGTGGAGCCTCAGTAAAGGACAGAGCATGTCCCCAGCTTCCCCAGGAGGATGTGAATTGCAAATACTGGGTGTACACAGACATGTTTACAAAATAGGGCACAGCTCTACAGATGCCATCTGTACATAAAGGTCTAAAATTGTCGGGGTTAAGGCTATGACATTCTGCCACAGTCAGGGATGGGGGCAGGAGAACCTGGCCAGAAAGCTATGTAAGATCTCATGACTGTAGCAGAGAAGTGTGTACTTTCAACAAACTATAATACAAAGTTCCCACACTCAAAGCCCATTTACCTATGGTATGAACATTTCCACGATACAAAGTGCTTCATAACATGAAACAAATTAAAGTACATCCAAATCTACAACACCCGGCAGGACAGGAAACTTTGCTCTCTGTGTGCACAGCACTCAGCATAACATCGCCTTGTGCTACTGAAGTATGCAGACTTAGTAGGGAAGAACAAAACAAGATCCACAGAGACTAGAATTGCTGTATTTTAGAAGGATAATGGAAAGCACCCCTGTTCTAGTCAGGCATACCACTATCAATCCTCTGTCTTCCAAAAGAACAACTTTGGGCAACCCAAGGTGGAGTCCCTTTAGGTTGGGGCTTGATACAGAGCAAGTTCTGTATGCAATGCTCCCGTAGCTGTGTCTGGGAAATACAAGTAGTTGCATAAACAGCAAAGATGATGAACTCCTCCTCTGAGAGCATGCTTCACACATCTGCTAAAGGTTTACAAGATCTAATGCAGACCAGATTCCTCCACAGCATCACAAGAAAGATAGAGGAGCGATGCTTTTTCCCTGTGTAGGCTGTTCATCTCCCAGCTTTTGACTTAATTACAACAGGACATGCACACACAAAGCAAATCCTTCAGAATATTACAAACAAGAAGGAATGAATCATTGCTGATCCTGCCATTTTAGTGGTGGTTTGGGTTGTTTTTGTTTTTGGTTTTTTTTTTGTTTTTTTTTTCCCTCCTCCTCTTCTACAAGCTTCAGAAGTGTTGCAGCCTTAAAAGAATGGAAAGAAGTTGTTTTGGCTTTCAGGTGGAAAAAGGCTCAAAGACATGTAATGCCCAAGAGTACATTGCACAGCGCAGTAAATAAAGTGCTACCTCTGACTGAGGCAACTGCAGATTCCATTCATGGGTTAGGTGCTGGCTTGCTGAATGAGGCTGGGCCAGTTCCTTCACCTCTCAATGCATGCCATGTTTCCCATCCCACCTACCAAGCGGGTTTAATAACTTTTCTTTCCTTTTAACATCTCTATCGCTCTCACCTTCTTTTCACGACTGCCTCTACCCTCAGCTTTCACACAGTACCCCTGCTACTGTCAACTACTGTAACCACGTTGGTCTCAAGTGGCTTTAGTTATAGCGGTATATCAGCTCAGCTTGCATATTTAGTTAACAAGTTTACAGCCATGTAATTCAAAGTAATTAACCTCTTTTGCTTATGCTCGTTTAGCATAATAAAAGCAGGATAAAGCTCTATTTACAAGACCAAAAGACACAGAGGATGCTGGGAGTGAGGGTGTTCATGGATTCAGTAGAATTTGTACCAGTATATTTGTAAGTATTTACTTTCTCTTTGAAATAGTTTTTATGTTACTTCAAACCCATTTGCAACTGAATGAGCTAAACTAAAGACCCACTAGGAATAGCTTGGGCTGGTCAAATAAATCTATCTATATTCACCTCTCAGACTGTATCAGACCTTTTGCAATGAAGGCAAGGCCAAAATCAGTTGAAAACTAGCACAAGGTTTGCCCGCAATGGAACAGTCACCAAAAATAACCAAGTGTACAGGCAGACAAACAAGTTCCCATGGGATATACTATGCAGCAGACTGGCAGGAGTATGGACAAACAGCATGCTTAAGGAGAGCTAATCCTGTGCCTCCATATCTGGCAAGTCAGTGCCACTCTGCGAAGGGACTTTCCTGAGGCAGCACTTTTCCCCATCCATGTTCTAGACCTGAACATCTTGCATGAGAAAAAACTTACACACCAGCTGACCTTAGAAAGCAACATTGCTTCTGACAAACCTTACTCCACTGTACAGATCAGAATTTCCTTTCTTTTCTTAATTTAAAAAAAAGCGAAAAAAAAGGGAAGCAAACAACTGCACCAAACCCAAATGTGTGTGAACTAAACCCCTCTCTATTATTTTCATCGTGGTTCACATCCAGGAGGTTATTAACACCAACATAAGGTTCCTCCCTCCACACAAA
>VWZY01008048.1:99247-120863 GCA_013399075.1 Chloroceryle aenea
AGAAGAGCGGCCCCTGCCGGGCGCCGGCGGAGTTGCAGCTGAGGAGGGGCGGCAGCGGCCCGGGCCCGATCCCAGTCGTTGGGAAGAGCTGAACGAAACCTTCAGCGGCCTGATCTGACAGTCACGCTAANGCCCAAGCGAGCGTGCAGCAGAAAAATTCACGGCCGGGCACCCGTCCCTGGCGACTCGCTCCTTGCTAACAAGTAGAATCAGAGTCCTAGAACCCCAGGTTGGAAGGGACCTCAAGGATCATCTGGTCCAATCTTTCTCGGCAGAAGCATGGTCTAGACAACATTGCCCAGCACCGTCTGGAATGGTTAAGGGAAGTCTTATCCCTCCAGGCTTTGGAGATACCCATGTCTTCTCTGATTCTCTTGAAACCCAGTTGTGTCGTTGGGATGCCACCTGACCGCCCTTCAGGGGAAGCAGCCACCACAGACACCCCAGTGCCAAGAAGGCTGATCTTTCTGGGGTGGCCTGGGAGTAAGTACTTTCAGGCCAGTTGGAAGTAAAGGGTGTCAGAAGCAGCTGAGTATAAAAAGGTGAGTACTGTGCAAGGGAGATGGAGCAGCTGCCACGGAAGGGTGCAAAATCCTGGATATGCTGGGATGGTTCCCATTTGCTGGAGTGGAAGGTATCGTAATCCACACCAGCAAACAAAGAACAAAAGGTTAACATGAGAAGTACTGGTGTCAGTCCCCAAGCCCATATACAAGAGCTGACAGGATCTCATCCCAGTGTTTCACATCTCCAGTGCAGTTCCTGTTTCAAGTAGTTCT
Organism: Chloroceryle aenea; assembly: GCA_013399075.1. NCBI lineage: Eukaryota > Metazoa > Chordata > Aves > Coraciiformes > Cerylidae > Chloroceryle > Chloroceryle aenea. The sequence goes on from VWZY01008048.1 coordinate 100,027, forward strand.
CCACTGACAGGGAACAAAAACCAAGCTCACCAGCATCATCCTGAGGACAAGCACATCCATAGGACAAGATTCTCACATACCACTGAACAGCCTGATAGAAGGAGGGAAATGCTGTAACAAGTTCAACTGACATAAATAGTTGTGAGACAGTAATACTTAGGCAACTTTACTATGCTGCTTTGAAACTCCGATCTGCTTTTGACTCACCAATCTGGTAGGAAAATGGGACCAGCTGTTGCTACTGGTTACACTATTAGGCAAGTATGCTGGCAAACACACAGAAGTTGGGATGCTCATTTCTCCACTAAGGGCAGAATTAATATCTACGCTTAATAATGAAGGCAAATTAGAGACAAATGCTCTCTTGGTTTGACCATTGTAATTCCCAAGTACTTCCATAAAAGCAGTGTGAATGTGCCTCTGTTTTACACCTGAGTGGGAGAGAAAATCTCTTCCCCCCCCTCCCCCCTTCCCCTGCCATCAGCAGCAGAGCTTGCCTGGCTCCCCTCCCATTTCACCCTCCTTTAGTGCAGAATATGCAGCTTAGAGTTTCTTCCAGTGTCAGAAATAATTGGTGATGACTGTTAAGCAAATGTCAAACATAATAAAACCAATTCTGTTTTTGAGCACTCCACAAGGGCTAGAATATAAATGACATATTTGCTCATAGCTGCAAGGTTTTTTCAAGCTAACTTCAACTTCTGCCTATGTTATTCACTCTTTGTCCTGGTGCATATAAAACCTAATCCCTTTATTAAACTGTATGATGGCTGAACACTGCCTCTTAGTCATGAAACAGCCTCAGTCGTTTTTTCTTCAGTGTCTTGACACTGCCAGAGCTCCCCATGCCTCACAAGCAGGAATGTATTTGTCCTCTGAACACTGATGCAAAACTCAACAGTCATCTGGATCTAAGTAGCAGCAAGTCAATACCCTCACCCTACTCTGTGTATGAGAAATTCCTTTAGATTTGTATTTTCAGAATTCCTCAGAGAAGATTTCTTGTTATTAGCAAGTAAATATCTCATCGGCCTAAACCAGAAAATAGTCACATATCCATCTACAATCACTGTGTCTGAAGCCATGTCAGCTGCATGTTCCAAAGCTCATTTAAAATCTTCATCTGTTACTTTTAGGCACTACCTGGGGCTACTGGTGATCTTACATTGTTTTCAAGCAGTGCAAAACACACCATTGTCCTCAGTAGAACTGGACCACAGGGCTGCAGGACTGTAAAACCTCCAGGCAACCCCATTTCATGTGAAACTGTTGAAATATGTTTCTTCTCCATTACCTCTTAAGAGAACTGGTAGGCTGAGAGCAGCTAAAGACAGTGAGGAGAGCATATCTCATAGAATACAACTCATCACGGTTGGACATACTTCAGGAAGGAAGTCTTAAAGGCACAGGAGAAGGCTGTCACAGTGTGTCACAGTGTGTCAAAAGACAAGCAGGTGGGTAAGAAGACCAGCCTGGCTGAATGGAGATCTTTGGACGGAACTCAGGAAAAAAAGGAGAGTTTATGGCTTTTAGCACCAATGGGTCACTCAGGAGGAGTACAAAGACAGTGAAGCTATGCAAGGAGAAAATTAGAAGCACCAAGGACTGACTAGAACTCAATCTAACTATTGCTGTAAAAGGCAATAAAAAACCTTTCTGTAAATATATAAACAACAAAAGGGGGACCAGGGAGAATCTTTATCCTTTATTGGATGCAGTGGGGAACATAGTGAGAAGGGATGAGGAAAAGACTGAGGTACTTAATGTCTTCTTTGACTCAGTCTTTAACAGCAGGACGAGTTGTCTGCTGGGTAGCCAGCCCCTTGAGCTGGAAGACAGGGATGGAGCACAGAAAGAGGCCTCCATCATTCATGAGGAAATAGTCACCTGCTGCACCACCTAGACATAGACAAATCTACGGGGCCAGATGGGTGACACCCGAGTGCTGAGGGAGCTGGTGGATGTGCTCACCAGGCCACTCCTCATGATTTATCAGCAGTCCAGGCTAACAGGGGAGGTCCCAATGGACTAGAGATTAGCAAATGTGACACCCGACTACAAGATGGGCCATAAGGAGGAGCTGGGGAACTACAGACCTGTCAGTCTGACCTCGGTGCCAGGGAAGGTCATGGAACAAATCAGCCTGAGTACCACAACACGCCATTTACAGGACAACCAGTGATGAGGCCCAGTCAGCACAGGTTCATGAAGTGCAGGCCCTGCTTCATGCAGCTCATCTCCTGCTATGACAAGGTGATGGGCTTGGTGGCTGACCCATTGTTAACACAAGGGAATCTTCACTGGCACAGAGCTGCTGCAAAACTAAAGCTGAAGCAATGTCAAGTCACCTGCTACTGACAGTGTCCAGCATCTTGTGTATGCAGGATGCCTGTGACAGAAGTCTACCATGCTGACCACAGTGAGGTCAGCAGGCAAATATAGCCCAAAGACAGTCTCCCTACTGTGTAGGTCTTCCTCTTTCACCCTGGTGCCAGGGAAGGTTATGGTACAGGATGAGGGAATCAAGGGCACCCTCAGTAAGCTTGCAGATGACACCAAGTTAGGTGGAAGTGTTGATCTGCTAGAGGGCAGGAATGCTCTGCAGGAGGACCTGGACAGGATGGATAAATGGGCTGAGACCAATCATATGAGGTTCAACAAGTCCAAGTGCAGGGTCCTGCACTTGGGTCACAACCACCCCAGGCAATGCTATAGGCTTGGGGAGGAGTGGCTGGAGAGCGGCCCGGCAGAAAGGGACCTGGGGTTGTTACTTACAGTCAGCTGAACATGAGCCAGCAGTGTGCCCAGGTGTCCAGGAAGGCCAAAGACATCCTGGCCTGTATCAGGAATAGTGTGACCAGCAGGAATAGAGAATTGATTGTCCCACTGTATTTGGCACAGGTGAGGCCACACCTCGAGTACTGTGTTCAGTTCTGAGTGCCATAGTATAAGAAAGACATCGAGGAGCTGGAACAGGTCCAGAGAAGGGCAATAAAGCTGGTGAAGGGCCTGGAGAACAAGTCTTATGATGAGCATCTGAGGGAGCTGGGGTTCTTTAGTCTGAAGAAAAGTAGGCTGAGAGGAGACCTTATTACTCTCTAAAACTACCTGAAAGGAGGTTGCAGAGAGGTGGGTCTTGGTCTCTTCTTACGAGACACAACTGACAAGATGAAATGGTATCACACTGTGCCTGGGGAGGGTTGGACATTAGGAAAAACTTCTATATGAAAAGGGTTATCAAAGACTGGAGCAGGATGCTCAGGGAAATGGTTTAATAACTAGCCCTGTGTGTACCTAAAAACGATATAGATGTTGTGCTGATGGATATGGCGTAGTAGTGGTCCTGGTAGAGGTAGATAACGGTTGGACTCAAGGATCTTAAAGGTCTTTTCCAACCATAGTGATTCTGTGTCATTGTTCTCTCTCTTTAGATGAGGTAAACACACCCTTATTTGGATTAAACCAAGACTGTTTCATTTTAGATAAATCATTTAGGCACATGTTTAAACTGAAGCAAAACAAGAGCCCACACAGCGGGGTGTAGCGGTATAACCAAGCGGATCATTGCAATGCTAGTTCTCTCTCTTTTTTCCCCCATCTTCATTTTCTTATTATAGCTCAAAAAGCCCCCAGGTGCCCAAGCTCACCTACAGGAGAGTACTATAGTTATGCAGACACATGGAAATGCAGCATGTAGTTTGACAAGGACAGATTTTGCTTATCTCTGTACAAGTGAGAAATAGTTCTACCTACTTCGACCAGTGTGAGAAAATAAGTTTGTGTATTTTCTCTCTTCTCGTAAACTCTGAAGAGAGACAGGCATAGCCAGAGACTGCTGTTGGATGAACTATTACACAGAACAGGAATTTCACTGAAGTCAGTTGAATTACTCCAAATTGTTATGACATGGATAAAATCAGTGGGTCAGAGTCTTGGCCACAGAGAGTATGCTATTATAATGCTAATGGACACAACAGTTTTGGTGCTTTTGCAGAGCATCTCTGCAAAACTCTGCAACCTGGCAGAGGCCCAGGATCCTGCTAGCACCTCCTCCTCCATCATTTTTGCTGAAGACCTAATCTGGGAGAAACAGTGAGGCAACATTTAAGCAGTCAGATGATTTCCTCACTGCTAGAACATCTTCCTGCAATGCCAGTTTTCCTAATATACAGCAAGCTTCTGAAAAGTGCATTAGATCTGCTTCTGATTCAAGACAAGGCTCATGTAAAAGTTACTTCCAAAAGTTTCTTTGCTTCCAAGCAAGGACAATTCTGTGGCACCTCACATCTGGGCCAAAATTTAATTTATTTTGAATGTCTTAATGTCACTCAACAGATGGTGCGTAAGTTTAAAATAGAGCATTTTCACCCATCAGGAAAGCCAAACTGTAAATAACGTCTTTTGCTGTTGTATTCACACACCCATTGCACTGCTAAGTAGCTCAACAAGTTGAGAAATGGCTGTTAGTTCTTCTCTACTCATTTTGCTGTGTTCTAAACCTAGTATCTCCCAGTGCCAACTTGTTAGATTAGATGAAGAAAGAAATTTTAAAGAATAACCAAAATCCTAACTGTGGCATTAATTTCATTAATTTAAAAGCTAATCATCGAAATAATTCACAGGAGGTCTGAGCTCATTATTATTTTCCTGTTATATAAATATAAGGGCCCTCAATGACAAGAGCACAAGGTTTAAATAAACTAAAGTCAGGAGGCTGGTGAAGCTGCATTGGCTGGTAGTGCAGCAAAGTTACTGTATTTTGGAAAGAGGTAGAATCACACAGAGAGGTCATAGCATGCAGGGACACAACTGCTAGCCAGCCAGATCATGATCAGGTGACCCGCCTAATGGATGAGGGAAGAGCAGTGGATGTTGTCTACCTGGACTTCAGTCAGGCATTTGACCCTGTTTCCCACAGCATTCTGCCAGAGAAGCTGACAGCTCATGGCTTGGACATGTGGACTCTTTGCTGGGTTAGAAACTGGTTGGATGGCCGGGCCCAGAGAGCTGATGGTAAGTCCAGTTGGGGACCAGTCACAAGCGGTGTCCCTCAGGGCTCAGTTTTGGGACCAGTCTTGTTTAATATCTTTATCGGTGACCTGGATGAGGGGATTGAACGCGCCCTCAGTAAATTGGCAGATGACACAAAATTAAGTGGGAGTGTCAATCTGCTGGAGGGTAGGAAGGCTCTGCAGATGGATTTGGACAGGCTGGAGCAATGAGCTGAGGTCANCAAGCTGGACTTGATGATCCTAGAGGTCCTTTCCAATGATTCTGATTCTATGATCACTGAGAGCAGTATCATAAAGGAAACAGGGTGTGATCTGGAACCCAGCTGAATTAGTCTGTGCTTTTAGCACAGAAATAATGAGTTATGGAGCAAAAAAATACTGGGTTTTGGAGAATGTTATTTCCACTTACACATTTTAGGAATTCACAGATTTCACAGACACCTGCTATAATTCCTGTATTTATTACTAATAACTGAAATTCCTATTAAATTCCTAGTATTCATAATTAAAATGTTTAATGAGAGCAAAATGTATCACTGTGGTCAATGTCAGCAGCTGGTAATTGAAGCAGGGCTCAACTTTAACACATGGAAATATTACTGTGTGGATTTAAGACTGCAACAGTAGATTCCTGTTTTATACATCTAGTTAGAAATAAATAGACTTATACCTCTGTCCTTATCCTCTGATGTCTGTCCCTCTGCTCTGGCCTTCAGACAATGCTGCCTTTCCAGAACTGATTTAAACCACCTGCTTTCAAACAAACAAAACCCAGAATCCCAAAGAAGGCAACCCCACATGACTAAAAAAGCATCAGACATATGGAAGGGATAACTCTAATTTGTTGATATAAGCAGAGTTTTCATTGGATGTTATAAAATCCCCTAATAAAATATAATAAAATGCCTCACTGCTCACTTCAGAACCCCTATGGGAGGGTTCTAGAAAACAAGGAAACATAGCACCAAGTTAATTGTAATTTGTTTAATGTAACCATTTAAACAACTAGACCTGAATGGGGTACTTTCTGTAGCTACTGCAGATTTATAGGTCTGAATTATTTTCCAGAGCAGCTTGTGTGTTTCAGCAAAGCAGACTCAGGGGTGTATTTGTGCAGAGTTTAGACTCACGGGATGCGTAATAGGTGTCTCTTTGCACTACCTATGGACAATATAGCTGTTGGACTGTCTCCACTGGACATGCTACTGATGCATGGCAAGAGTCAGGTCACTTCTACAGAGAGACTTGCTTGAAAAGCAAGAGTGAACCTACGCTAAGACTGATAAATATACAGAGCTACAGTACTTCAGGAGCACATGCTTATACTCAGCAGTCAAATTCTTTGTTGCTATAAACATAATTAATTGCATAGAAATATAAAAGCAGACATGCCACAGCTTTTCCTAAGCAATGTCTGTTGGACTAGGTACCTCCACCCATAGTGTCAGCCCACCCACTAGGACCATGCAAAGGAAGTGATGCGTTTTATTCTTGGCATATGCCTCATTTCTTTTGGTAGCTGACTAGAGCTCCCCATATAATGGTGGGCTGACAATAACATTAAAAACTAAAACAGTGGGCAAAAAATACAAACAAAAATAGGATTAGACTTTTGCTTTTTTCTCCTGTCTGGAAAGACTATAGGCTGGCTAAAACATAAGCTCTGTCTTTCATTACCATATATGAAAAAAGACTCGTGGCTGGAGGGGAAGAGAAAAGCCAGAGATAGCCTGATGTGAAACATCCAAAGAACCACAACCATCTCTCACCCAGTCATAAAGAAATTCACATAACTGTACAGGTAACATGATTCAACATGTAGCACAAATAAAAGAAATGTTAATGGTCCTGTTCTTGACTGCAATACCTGCAGTTCTTATAGAATATAAAAATACAAATGGTTGAAATTAGATTAATGTAATGAATGCAAATTATATGGAAATTATAGTCCATCATTACAATGAGATGGTCCATTGACAGAGTGCTACCATAAATGAAAACCCGTGTCACGAGTGATGCCAAGAACATAAGCAGCATTCTCCTGTTACCATCTAAGCCTACCTTCCACACAGATATACCACCTGTATCCCAGATCTGTCACACTTGAAAGACACTCCACATATTCATCACTTCACTGAAACTAGGTGTATTTCTTTATGTCATTGTGGCTATTAGTTTTTAGGACTATAGCATTTATCAGTATTTCACCAATATGTTTTGTTCTTGCAACTTCTGTTTCTTTCCCATCTTCCTGAGTTCTTTTTGCTTCCCATCTTACCCTGTTCAGCTCAGCATGAAGGACTGCGTTTTGGTAACCTAGAAAAGGTCTCTGGCACAGTGCATGGCCACTCACATTTCTAAATCCATCAGCCTTGTCCTTTACCTGTTAGCTCTCTGAATATTACATTCATACTGTCGTTAGACCTTTTCCAGATGGACAAGTAATGTCCCTTTGCTGCCTGAAGACATTCTTATGGAGAGAAAACCAAATGTTTTCCTTGGTCAGCTGATTATATCCTGTTATGTAACATTTTTTAAATGACAATTATTTTAAGTATAGAATCATAGAACCATTTAGGTTTCAAAAGACCCACCCCTAAAATGTAAACCTAACACTGCCAAGTTCACTGCTAAACCATAGCCCTAAATGCCATATTTTAAATACCTCCAGGGATGGTTACTCAACCACTTTTCTGGGCAGCCCGTTCCAGTACTTGACAATAAAATTTGGTGCAAAGAAATAAACATAAAGAAAAATTAAATAAATCAACTAGAATCACTAAATTGTGATTTGAACATGTATTTAGGAATAAGACGTCAGAAATTAGGCCCGAACTAGGACCAAAGAAAGTAGAGTTTTGACCAGAAGTATCTGTCTCAAACTGCAACACTGATTATGCAAATGACAGGCCAATTTCTGCAAATAGTTCTGTATGTGAATAATTTCAGATATCTTACTGACCAAGTAAAATTCCTTACCCAAGTGTCTTCCTGATCATGCAGGAGCCAGCATAGCTGAAGAAGCATTTTATTTTGCTCCTTAACTATTGCTAGTCCAGTGGGGAGGGGATAGTCTCCCAGTTCAACAGAACCAGATAAAAGCACAGTAACTTGACATATGTCATGGCATTTAACTTAAAATGAAAACAGCCTAAAGGAAACTGTATAACTCAGTGTACCTACTTTTATTACATCGCACACCTAATGAAATGTCATTACAGGACTGACTTTTTATTGTTTGGATGCTAGCTCTTGTGCTTTTCACAGCACATCCCGTACATTCTGTTTTCATGTAAAGTACCTACATTGGGAAGGGGTAATTCTTCTTTAAAAGCATGAAAGAGTGCCCCTTACCACATAGGAAATCTGTTTTTGAGAGTGGCTGATAAGTAAATTTTGTCTTTCATGGAAAAGTTGAGTCACATCCATGGAAAACAAACTGCTGAAAGGTATGCTTTACATTTGTTTGACAGTCTTCTGATAAGGTTCACAAAACTATATAATGAGTTTTTGAATGTTTGATATAGATTACTATTTATATAGTTTGGTATCTATATGGATAACAGCTGTGTAGTGTAACACCTTTCACACAGAAGTATATATTCATTTATGGGAATGGCTCTGGATTCTAAGTGCTTTCTATGTTGAATTTCCACTCGAGCTCTGGAGGTTCAGTTGTGCTAAAGCTAGTGGGAGCTGCAGATATACAGTAAATGCAGTGAATATAAAGACATACACCCATAAGCTACATATGGAGATCATGCTTTGAAGCTGATTTCTCGTGTGTAGTTGCAATGCATTCAACTAGGACGAGGTCCAAGAAAAATCACAGGTTCCTATTCTAATCTTTAGACTACTCTTCTCAACAATAAATGTGGTTTTTATATGTGAAACAAATGAATTAACAAAACCACCACCACCAACAGAAACAGTTACTTGTTTCAGAAACAGCACTAAAATTGAATTCTATTGAACACTTCAAACAAGATATCCCCTATCCTCTCTATCTCTCGGATGACTGTCTGCTTTCTGGAGAAGGAAAAGTACCTCCTTTCCCTTTGCTACAGCATGAGATACTTCCCCCACAAAAATATTTTTTTCCCTATCATGTTTTTAGTCTGGTGTAAACAGTCAAGCAGTAATTTAAGGTGATGCTCACCAACTACTCACCCACTCGGGCATTTCAGCCCAGTTATCTGAGGGGAAAGCTGCCCAAAGCCAAGCCCCTGTTGTTATTTGTACTGGGTGACCAAGACACCCCTGAAGCCTGTACAGTAAGAAAGGAAGATTTCAAAAGTAGAGGGAGATACTGGATCTTGTGCAGTACCTTTGAAAATCTCTCCCTGAAGAAAAAACTTCAAAAAGGCATTAATGGGGTAGAGAGCTTTCATTATTTAAAGCATGTATATTGCATTGCTCTCCCCTGAGGAAAATAGCACCCAGCTGTGAAATGGAATGCAGTTAATGGATTGTGGCAGCAGAGGCACAAAGCAAATATATTTTCTTTTCTTCTGTAGGAGCAAAAAGAAGAAGAAAAGGGCCAGCTCAGGCACTACCTATGGATGCTAACTGCTGCTCCAGTTCCCCAGGCAACACATTGGTTTTACAGCTTCTCATGGAGCTTTGCATGTAACCAGTGCTCTTTCCCTGGGAGGAGGCTTATTCCTCCCCAAGTAACACTGTCTGACTCATAACAAATGGCTGTGCACACAGATACCTGAACAGGCTGGAGGAGACTTACTGGTCCAGGAACAGAAGACTTTGACATGCAGAGGGTCTCTGGGGCACAGCTGCCCCTGCAGCCCTACTCCTATGGGCACAAGATGCGTGCCCAGCCCAGGTCACAAAAAGGCAGGTTGGAAGGATGAATCTGTGGGGACACAGTCCAACATTCCACTGAAAATTCAAGTCTCCATAGCTTGGTTCAGCTATTGTCAGTCTCTCTGGGTAACATCTCCTACTCTGCAGTTTCCCACTCCATTTAGGCAGAACTGTTAGCCCGTTACAATGACCTCTCTATCAGATGCCCAAATGTGACGACATACATCCCTGTTAAAGGCACCCTCAGGCAGCATGTTTCATTTCTTCTACTTGCACTGTGTGGAAATCTGCCACTCTACCACCTGAAACTGGCCCATAAGAGAAGAAAATCTGCCCCCATGCACAACAGCTGAGCTCTGGCCATTAGAGAAGAGGCAGACCAGCCTGGAGGCCTACAACTGACCTTGGCTCTCTGCCAACTCCACTGCCTGTTGACCTAACAGAGGAAAGAAAGCATTATCCTGAGCCTAGTACATATAATTTCTGTATCTTGTTCTCCATGGCTTCTTTCCATCAGAATAAAACCAGAACACCCTTTAACTGAATTACTCAGTTAATCGTGGCTCTTATGATGGGGTAGCACAAGCAAACACAAAGGAAATACTGAAGTGGCAGTGAAGGAGAGATAATGAAGAATGGAGGACTCCTACTTTTAGGACACTAATATGCTTCTTTAACAATCTAGCATATATGGGAATTGTAATTAGGTATCCTGAGTTCTTCTGCTGACTTAGAAGATCCTGACCAGAAGGTTACGATTTGCATGAGATGTTTGTGTTTATTCCCTTTAGAAAAGTGATGAAACTGAATCATGATCATCTTCAGTCTAAGAACCAATGTTGCTCTGAAGGAAATACTGAAGGATAAGGTAGAAGGAGACCAACTGATTGAAAAAAATATAAACCCCATGACTTTTATATGCAAGGTTAGAAAAAAATATAAAAATGAGAACTTAAGTTGTATTTATTATATGGTCCAAACACATAGCATGTGCCAAAATTCTCCACACAAATAAAAGATTTGTAGAGTGAAGAGTCTCTTTTTACTGCTTCTGTAAGCACAAAAATGCATCATCAGCTCCAAGCTTCTGACCATAGACAGCTATGCCTGCACATCACTGTTACTGACCTTTTGTGCCAGTGACTCAGTTTGGACAGACTGAAATTTCCACATTTCCGCAGAGATCTATAAAATAAAAAGCAAAAGAAAGAGATGATTTTTCCCCACCTTTTCCACCTAGTTCCAATAAGAAGAACAAAGGTGAGAATGAGAGCTAAGAAAGTCAGTTAGACAACTAAGATTTGGGAGATACCCTTGGAGACATCTAAATGCATGTTTATACTGTGGCCTTCCCTCCTCATTCCTCTTCTTCAGGAGTCCGTACTCTACTAAAGTATTTACAGCCTTTGTAAACTAAGAATGAGTGGAACCAGAGTATTTTGAGAAAACAGATGCTGAAATTGCCCTTTCCTCCTTCTCTACTCCTGGCAGATAAATGACGTATCCAGTGAGACTGATCCAGTGCAGCTATATTTGTGGGCTTGAAATTCTCTCCTATTCATTTTACTTCCCGGCCATTCTCTCATACTACTTGCTTGTCCAGTAAACCTTTAAAAGGACCAACCCCACCTTTAGATTAAACACAACTGGCCACAACCTCCTTTACTAGGCCTTTGTCATCAACTCCTGCCATAAGTCTTTCTCCTGCATGTTTACATTCCTCACATTCCCACTTCAAACACTTCACTAGGTGGCCCTTGCTTTGTGACCATACCTAGGCTTTATAAATATCTCAGGACATGCTTATTTTTTGGAGGTTTTCTGTCTCCCTGTCACTGCATCAGCAGGAGTGGCTGTGCAAGCAGGACACCCCAGCATGCTTTCCTGCAGGATCATCACAGCCACGCAGCACTGTGAGATTTTGAAATACATCCTTAGAACTTTGTTTAGGTTGCACAGGGAGTGTTGCTGCTTTGTGCTATAGGTGCTGCAGCTATATATGCAGTCAGACTTTTCAGACTTGAGCATGTGGACCACGTCATGTTTTTAAAGCTTCTGTTCTTCTGGGAACTGGATTGTCTCTCCATGTGACATGGCAGCCATTTCCCACACAATTCTCTGTCCCCTCTTTACATTGTGCTTATGTTACCCNCAGATTGGGTGGCTCAAGAATTTGGGCAGTAATTAGGAAATCTACAAAATGCAGCAGCCAGTGGTAGGATGTCACCTATTTCCCTTTCTAGTTGGGTTCTTTACACATACTCCTAAATCTTTTGCTGTTGTTAACATCCTTGTTGCCAGTGCTGCTTTGTTTCACTGTTATTCCAGAAACCCCCCACTCATTCACTATCTGGTATTTGTTATGCTATCTACTTGGAAATACAGGTAGAGCAACAGAGTTTCCTGTCTCCTCACACCAGCCCCAGCTACCAGGAAAGGTCTTTGAAACTTCTGGGTAATCCAAAGTACTCCTAGATGGGAAAGCAAACATCAGAGAGGACAAACTCTGGTATTGTGTGCTGAGAGAGGGAAGCTGCAGCTGCCAGGAAGACCTGTCATCACAGAGGGAACTCAGGTGAAAAGACTTTGGCTCAGCAGAGCACACTGGAGGTGGGAAGACCTAACCAGTGAGCAACAGCTATGTTGGAACAATGATGCCTCCACACCTACTTTGTGGAAAGCCATTAAATCTTGCACCATTTTAAATGGTTTTAATGATAGAGTCAAGTGCCAAACGATTCCTCCAACTATTTAGTTATTAAAAAAAAAAAAAAATCCAAGGAAAAAATGTTTGTTTCCTGCCTATAACTAAGGAAAGAGTATAACAAGAAGGCTGCCTGAGGTCATTGATGCTGTCAATTGTACATGAGTATATCTATGCCCCAGAAAAGATCAGAATTTTGGAAGATATGGTTATTTATATATTGGAAAATATGGTTATTGATCTATTTAATTAGTTAAAATGAACAAATGAAAAGCCTGGTTTGGCTTTTGCAATTATGTACCTAGTAACATGCTTAGCACTTATTTTTGTTTTAATTATGAAGCAGGATTTAGTTATTAAAAATAGCATATATGAGTCTAGAACAAATGGTATAGAAAGAATAATGAGTTGGCCAACCAACTAGCCTTGAAGAACTGTTGAAGGATGTCAAATCTAAGTGAAACTGGGGGAAAAGTAATTCCAGCAGGGGAAGATGGCAACCACTGACTCATGGACCAGGGACCCACCCACCCAAAAGAACAAAAAAATAAGTAGTTAAGAAAATAGAGCATGCACTGAAATTGACATAGCAAGTGAGGATATTTTGACCACTGATAATATTGAGTAACAATGCATATGTATTAGAGGAATATGATTATAAATAACTGATGGTTTCAGATATTGGGCATGCTCATTTTGACCTGGCACCCATGATTGTGCACTCATGAGAATAAAGAAAATACACCCTGTATGTGTGATTGGCAGTTGCATACCAGGTGATGGACCCTGTTTTGGGAAAAGATGTATGGCTCTTGATCCTATGATTTTTTTTCTTCTAATCATGACACTTATATTTTATTGTTTGAAGCATGGTTTTAGCAGCACATGGTGTTCTTCTCTAAAGAATCTGATGTGACAGCTTGTCACAGGCAGAGACTTTCTTTACTGTTTTTTAGAATAAAGATAGTATAAACTTAAAAGACTTCTCCTGGTTTTGGAGAAAAACAAGCTCTATTTGAGACTGATTGTGTAAAGACAAAATGTCATATAGCAAGTCTTCCCCTCTCCCTACAGCATTATAGATTCAAACCACATTTACCTGGCTTCTTAAGAACATTATTAACTATAATTTCTTCAGGGTAATAAGATTTAGTCATCTCTTTCGTAATTACACATACTCCCTAGCCTCAGAGCATTTCCAATTGTAGGTAAGCGTGATCAGGCCTGAGACAAAAGTGCAGGAAAAAGAAGGTGTGGAGATTATTAACAAGGAGACAAAAGTAACAGCAATTCCTCAAAGACCTTGGCTTTTCTGGAAGTACTATGAAAAAAGAAAAATAATTTCAAGGCCAAGTGCTGGGTCCTGTATTTGGGTCACAACAACCCCCTACAATGCTACAGGCTTGGGGAAGAATGTCTAGAAAGCTGCATGGCAGAAAAGGACATAGGGGTATTGATCAATAGCCACCCGATGTGAGCCAGCATGTGCCCAGGTGGTCAAAAAAGCCACCAGAATCCTGGTTTGTATCAGAAACAGTGCAGCCATAAGGACTAGGAAGTGACTATTCCCCTGTACTCAGTACTGGTGAGACAGCAATTTGGATATTGTGTTCAGTTTGGACCCCTCACTACAAGAAGGACACAGAGGTGCTGGAGTATGTCCAGAGAATACTAATGAAGCTGGTACAGGGTCTAGAGCATAAGTCTTGCGAGGAACAGCTGAGGGACCTAGGGTTGTTCAGCCTGGAGAAAAGAAGGCTCAAAGGAAACCTTCTCACTCTCTGCCTCTCCTTGAAAAGAGGTTGAAGCTGGTGAGGTTGGTCTCTTCTCCCAAGGAACAAGTAATAGAAGAATGAGAAATGGTCTCAAGGTGAGACAAGGGAGATTTAGATTGGACATTAGGAAAAACTTCCCTGAAAGTGTTGTTAAGCAGTGGCTCAGGCTGCTCAGGGAGGTAGAGTCACCATCCCTGGAGATACTTAAAAGACATGTAGATGAGCTGCTTAGGAACATGGTTTAGTGGTGGGCTTGGCAGTCTTAGGTTAATGGTTGGACTTGATGATCTTAAAGGTCTTTTCCAACCAAAATGATTTTATAATTCTGCCCTTGCAAGTGGTGATCCTGTACACCCCCCATGCAGGGACCAGGTAATACTTCCATCTGTTGGACAGTCTGGCAGATCTATGCTATTTTATACTAGGGTCTGGGCCACAATCTGTCTTTGATTTCTCAACATTTTATAAAATGTTCCTCAAAATGCTGATAACCAATTCTTCTGTATCATTGTGGTGGAGAGCAGCTGATCTGGGAGAAAAGCTTTCAGGTTTCTACCTGGGTATCCAAATTTTAAAAGTTCAATTTGATAGTATATTTTGCCATGGATGTGATGCCTTGGAACCCAGACATTTCATCCACAAATGCTAAGGGGGAGCATAGGTAGGGCAGTATCTATGTTAAGCCTCTATCAAAGGCTGAGCTGTACCAGTTACTCTATCAGCCGATGACCCCTTCAGAGTAGTGATTGCACAAAAACATTGGGAAGAGGAGATGAGACCTGCAGGTTGAAATTAAAATAGATTTAATGACACAGACCTCAGCAGCAGAATGGTGAACAAGCCTCTCCAGGGACGAGGAGGAGCAGGATCAGGAGAAGCCCAAGCAGGAGAAACCCTTCTTCTCACCAGAACTCCTTTTTTATACTGACCATGTTGTTTACAGTCTGGGATGCACCTGTACCCATCTCAAGGAAGCTGCCCTGGCTCACCTGAAACTACTAACAGCCTGCAGACCATGGCTGGCCTGGGACAGCCCAGCAAAACCAGGACAGGCTGATAGGTTTGAATAGGTTTTAAACTTAATCCAGAAAATTTCTAAGCCGAATTCCTGTTCTACTGAAGATAATTCAAAGTTTAGATGAACAAATAGATAGGAGAAAATTCATGGCCTACATGCTAGGTAAAAATTAACTTAAAACCTTCTATGCTATTCAGTATACATAGCCTGTTGTCAGAGAAAACATGAAACAGAACACACTCTTTTTCATATTGTTAAAATTCATTCTGAAGAAAATGGAAATTTCTTGATCACCTTGGAAATATCCAAAGTGGATTTTAGAAGTTTCTCCCATCTCTTCTACATAACAACCATCGTAAATCCCAGAGAAACTGTCAGCATCAACATACCTAATGCAGATTGACAGAAGAAGTTGGATGCTCTTTCCCTGTTTATCACAGCTGTGATGATTAAAATTTAATATGCAATTGCTACATACAGTATGTATTTCTGAAGTCCTCTTCTGTGTCAAGCCTCTATACAAAGACTGTCAAAAGAAATTAAAAAAAAACCCAAGCAACATATACCTGAGTCCCAGTCCATTAAGGAAACCAAATACCCACATCCCAGTCCCTGAAGGGAACTAATGTCTCCATCCTTCGGTTTCCAAACAGCCTTTTATCAGAATGAATCTGACAGATGACCTCTATCATCTGCAAGGAAAATTCCCAAGCAAATAGCTGAATCAGATGATGAATTAGCACAAATGCTCAGTTTACTCTGTCTCGGGGAAGGAGAAGGGAAAGTGGTGGGGGAGAGAGAGATTTTGGCTTTACTCCATATCCCAGTCTATCTGTGTAACTCTCCAAATTATAGTTGCTGGAGCTGCTGCCCCCTTTCATTTTGACTACTGCCACTTTAAATGCCTCTCTTTCCTTTACAGACAACATTGCTCTTTCTAGCAGCATGTGAAAGCCAGAAAGTGCTACAACAAAGGAAAAACCACTTCCAGATGGCAAACTGCCACCCCCAATGAAAAGATGCCTCAGTCCCAGGCTCCCACAGTAGAGCTGCTGCTCTCCATTGCACAGTGCCATCCCACGTAGTCCAAGCAATACTGCCTCTAGGTCTAGGGGAGCAAACCTTGAAAATAGCTGGCACACTCCACTTGCAAAGGTACAGACACATAGGAATTGCAGTGCTAGTAAGGGCCATAGTGAGTAGGTAGCAAAGGTGAAGCTGAAGCAAGCTATAAATAGGGAAGCATCCTGAGCAAGCTGTATGGACCACATTTATGGGTCTGAGATGGCAGAAGATGATGTGGTACATGGCACTGAGTGATTCCAGCTGCCACATTGCTATAAGCTGAAATAAACGTAGCTGTGTTTCAGACTGGTGGGCTGTACCACCTAGGGATTAAAACAAAAAAGGGTTAAACTGAGATAAATAGCAGTGGTAAAGGATTAAAGGTTCCATGCAGATCCATGACTCTTCTTTCTCTGGTGTGTATTAAGATTGTCCTGAAAGTTGCTGTGGCCTTGAACAGAGAGTTTAGGAGCTTCTTACTCTACCTTGAATATAAGCCAGAAAAGCCCAAGAGCACAATTGAGTCTCATGCCATCTGGAGTACCTTGATGGGTGCATTGAGCATGTTTACTCCAATTTTTGTAAAGGTGGGAGAAATAGGAACACTGTGTGTTTAGCATCTCTCTAAGAGAGAAATTATTTCTCATCAAAATTAGAGTTCATTATTAAAATGGGAAGTCTGCGCAGAAGCAAAATCTGGAACAAGTAATTTTAAAGCATGATTGAAACAGACACTGCATCCTTTCCCAGCACTGCATCTCCTGGACCATGCTGCAGACAGCCCATGCAAGCAAAGAGCATCAGTTCAGCAGCTCTCTCAGATTTCAAGGGGACCAGAAAATAATAAGAGAAGGCAGAAAAATAGAGAAAGCAATAAAGAGACATGTAATTTGGCCAGCATAGATGAGCTTCAAAGATCTAGGACAGAATTAAGCAAGTTCAGATGATTTGTAGGAACCAGATGACACAAAAATAGTTCTCCCTCCTTCTCTAAATACGTTTGCTCCAAACAGTAAGTAGCTTGGAGAGACACAAATTATGCTTCTCTGTCTTAAACTGTAGAGTCTAACAGCAATTCCAGCTATGATGAACAATTTACTGTAAGCAGAGGAGGAAGGCTGATGACTCATTTTTGCAGACCAGGAATAAGGCAGACATTGTTGAAGAGATACTGGAGAAATTGCCTAAGAGAAAAGTTTAACAAGAGGGTCAGGAGGAACTAACATAAGGTGAAAGGAACACCTTGCTAGAGGATGTGTATGAGGTGTCCCCTTATATACGGAGCTGTGGGAGGGTCACCTACATCCTACTATGTGCTCTGAAAAATGTGTTCCAGTCAGAGATTATTTGACCTGGGCATCCTAAATGAGGGAGGATTAAAATATCTCTCTGTGCTTTAGCTCCTTCTCTCTAAATCAGGGGTCAGAATATCCCCTACCTCCACAGGGCTGAAAATAAGATGTTGTGAAATAACAGTGCCTCTACTGTGCATCATAGACAGAAGAATTTAATAATTCTCAACAGTCATGGATTCAGGAGGTAAGATTTGAGTCACCTAACACTTGTGAAAAGAAAATAAATTAGTAACTACTTAGTCATACTTAATCATTGTTACTCTGATTGGTTCAGTCTGTCAGATACCATTCTCAGGAATCTTGGAAAGTCACACAACGTAAAACAGCTGAAAGAAGTCCTGGGAAAGCATACTTTGCAAGAAAAATTACTAAAACTCACAGCCCTCTCCTGTGTTGTGACTTCCAAGGGAACACTATACAGAGATCTGCAATGCATCTGCAGTCCTGGGATCAGCAACTTTTTAACGACTAACACATTCCCTGCAGCTGTATAAAGTGTCATCTGACATGGCTATACACCACAGGGATCTTTTTTCCCAGTAATTGGAGTGTAATTGATAAGCTACAGTCTGATGTGCCTCTTGATTTAGAAGTATGAGGGTCTTCTATACATTTAAGGGGGAACAGAAAGCCTGTAGCTATGGCAGAGGGGTTGCCATTATGGGGTTAACAGGGCATTAACAGCCTGAGGCACTGCACACATTTTCTGGGGATTAATGGCCATCTGGGAGAAGCCAATGACCTAGGAAACCCTGACTATTGGTGTTTAGGGTATGTCCTTTCTCAAGGTCATGAGTGTGGCTGCACAGTAGGTCTGGATTAGAGTCCAAATGCGCGTTCAAAGGCCGGGGAGTTTGGGCCTATCTCTGTGTCTTGTGGTTTGCAGCCAGCTGCTGATACACTGATACTGGTGAGAAGGTTCTGAAAGCATTCAGAGACCATTGTTTGAACGAAGGGTAAAATGTTCACAGATCAGGTGTGTTTTAATCTTTTCAGTTTATAATGTCTATCAGTTAATTTGTTTTACAATAAAGGCTTTTCCCTTGAGCTCATAAGCAGCTATTTGCTGATGTCAGTCCCCAAACATGCCAGTATTGTCATAGTTCTGCTTAACACAACCACCAGCAAGAGATGTTTCACCAAGAAAAATAGAAAATAAAGTGGGAAATGTAGGATAACCACCCAAATGGGAAGATTTGGGTACTTCCAGTACCTGAAGGGGCTTCCTTTCAGTAACTGAAAGGGGCCTACAAGGAAGCTGGAGAGGATCTAGTGGAGGTGTTCCTACCCATGGCAGGGGGGTTGGAACTAGATATCTTGAAGGGCCACGTGGCTCAATGTTTTCAAAAGAGACTTAACAATTACTAACATCTTTGTCTCCTGTCCTGATGGAGATTAGGCCTCTTGGTCCCCTTTCTGTAATAGAATTAGCTGAAATGAGTCTGCTCTGGCTTTTCATCTGACTTTGTTCATCACCTGCTGCATTAACTGAGACACCAGTTTAGTTCATGACAGGAGGACTCTCCAGAGATTACCTGAAATTGCTTTTTACTTGACTCCTTTATGTCTCTCCGTTGCTTCCAGTCAGGCAATTTTGCAAGTTTTTCTTTTTTAATCCAAATAAGGGGTTTAAAATTATTATTTCTTTGTCCTTTATCTTCTGTTTTGTCATTCAGAATTTTACTACAGAAGTGTTCCACCTTGCCCTCCCCACAGGCAGAGCCACCAGTGGGCACTATCATCTGTCCTGAATCCGTAAGAAGTCCTGAACTGGGGGTAAGAAATGTGACATTTTCCAAGAGGGTTGTCATCAGTTAAACCACATTAACTCCTGTCTGCTAGCACCTGCCAAAAATCACAGGTGTAAGTTGAACAAACCCACTCTCCACACCACTGAAGAAAGCATGGCTGAGAAAAGTGAATAAAAAAGCTCCCCAAAATTTTTAACTTCTGCTCAATTTATAAGCAGATGGGTAGTGTGATGTATTTTAGAGCTCATTTCTGCTTGGTCAGAAGCAGTAGTGGTTTGAGGGATAATAATGGAAACCCCCTAAACCTATTTTTTTTCCCAGCACCAATGATCACTTGACTTTTATATAGTGTCAAAGGAAAAGGCTCAAATTGTCTGTGAAGCAGTTACATATCTAGGATTTTAAATTCTGAGAGGCCAAAGACAATTGAGATCTGGGCATAAAGAAGCTGTCTGCTGCCTTCCAGAGCTCAAAACTTTAAGATCTAACTGGACTGATAGGGGTAGAACTTCATTTAAGCAATTAAAATGTGTCTTAATGGAAGCACCTGCCCTTGGGTTACCAGATCTCACAAATATTTTTTAACAATTTACTTATGAAAGGAGAGGCAAGAGATATAGCCCTGGGGGTTTTGGCACAATTTCTTGGAAACAGTGGTGAGCTGTTGTTTACTTTGCCAAACAACTGGATAACGTAAGTCAAGGATTGCTCAAGGACAAGCTCATTGGTACCAAAATTTCTATTTGATGTTAGCTGAAAATCTTGCATGAATACTTAACAAAAGCAATGGTTGGATTTGCACCCACCTTCCAGAAGATAGTGATAAAAGGGGGCTTTCAATAGGGGTCCCTATTCCTTTTGGAAAAAAATGGAGTAAGGATAAAGACAAAAAAATACAAGTCCAAGCAATACCAACCTTTGGATCCAGGAAGTAATAAATCCAAATGTTTCAGAAGCTACATTTCAGTAGGACAAGATCCAGACTGTGATCTGGCAATGCAACTTAAAGGATGGTACTTGGACCCTGGATACCTAGGTCCACCCATTGATGCCTGCGTGTCCACCTTCCCAGATGCCAGGGTCCCCTTAAATGTTGCTGTCCCCGTAGGGCCCTCACTGACTTGGCACCTTAGGAGTCAATGGCAAGGCCTGTGACAATGTCGAAAAACCCCAACCAAAGTGCCCCAGTGTGGCCTGACCAGAGTTCGAGTGAACAGCAGCAGAACGTAAGGAAAAAAAGACAGAGGCCTCTGCCTGTGCCAAACAGGGGATGATAATGCCCATTAAGGTGCTAATCTGAGAGAAAGAAAAAGACAAAGCGAGACAACCCCCCGCC
>VWZY01008050.1:0-11547 GCA_013399075.1 Chloroceryle aenea
AGGAGGAGGAGAACCTCCCTCAAGGTTCCTGTTTCTGCAGACAAATGAGTTAAGCTGATCAATGTGGTTGATGATTCTCATGCAGTAACTCAACCACTTCTGTCCTGAAGAGCTCCTCTGTATTTTCACACTTCCCACAAGCTGTCACATCACCAGTGGGCCCATGACATCCACTAAGGATGCTCATTTTTGTTCTGTTATTTGCTCCTGCTACACTGGTCCTTGCTTTCATGCTTCCAAAGCTCCTCAGAGGCAAGCAGAGGGAAGTGCTTTGGCAGCTCCTACAATCTTCTTTCTGAAAGTAGGGAGCTCAGATTTTAAATATTTACAGATCACATTTTTCTCTTTCAAATCACTTCAGCATTCTGACACAGCTTGCTGTTTAAACTGTGTTCCACTATGGGCACAAATATAGTGGGGGGGGAAAACTTTTTCTCCATCTTCTTCATGAAAGTTGGGTCTTTAAAAATAAATGAGCCTGAAGAACACTAAGATATGTTTCTGTAAGACAACTGGCTTGACTAGGTGCATAGGAATACATTCAAGGAAGTAAAGAACTGGCAAAAAAAAAGTGGTATGATTTAAGTGACAAAATCCTAGACACATGAAATACTATTTGTGCTCTCGTGATGATTATGAAGTTCCATACATTTATTTTGCTTAACAATTCCTTCAGTTCCAATAGCAGGAGGTTGAAGTCAAGCTGCTTTAGATACATGTTAAAGCTGCAGGGATCTGCTCTGCACCACGAGGATGTCCCTGGCTATTGTGTGCACACGACCACGCAAGAAAATCTGTCAGGCAAAGACAAACACAGGCAATGTGTGCAGAGGTGGCAGCCACTAAGATGGCAGTGACAGATGTCCTTGTGGCAGTAATCTGATCATGGCAGAACGACGACAGGGAAAAAAACAGGAGGAAAAATGTTTTGGGAGCACAGGAATGTTGGCTGTGCTACTAACAGTAGAGCAATAAAGCTGAAGATAGGTTTCTGTGCTCAGTTCAGTTGCCCAGATGTATTTGTCGAAGGCCACTGAGGAACCCTGACATTGTAGCCTGTGAACATCTGGTCAGTAAAGACAAAGGAGTCACAGGAACACAAAATCTTTAAGGTTGGAAAGGACCTCTGAGGTTATCAAGTCCAATCATCCACCCAACATCACCCTGACCACCAAACCATGTCCTGAAGGGCCACAGCTGCAGGTGTCTGGAACCCTGCAGGGCTGGTGACTCCCCCCTCCCTGGGCAGCCTGTGCCAAGGCCTCCCCACTCTCTCAGCACACAAATTGTTCCTCAGCTCCAACCTCAACCTGCCCTGGGGCAGCTTCAGCCCATGGCCTCTGGNCAGTGGGCCCATGACATCCACTAAGGATGCTCATTTTTGTTCTGTTATTTGCTCCTGCTACACTGGTCCTTGCTTTCATGCTTCCAAAGCTCCTCAGAGGCAAGCAGAGGGAAGTGCTTTGGCAGCTCCTACAATCTTCTTTCTGAAAGTAGGGAGCTCAGATTTTAAATATTTACAGATCACATTTTTCTCTTTCAAATCACTTCAGCATTCTGACACAGCTTGCTGTTTAAACTGTGTTCCACTATGGGCACAAATATAGTGGGGGGGGAAAACTTTTTCTCCATCTTCTTCATGAAAGTTGGGTCTTTAAAAATAAATGTGCATGAAGAAAACTAAGATATGTTTTTATAAGACAACTAACTGGTTTGACTAGATGCATAGGAATACATTCAACGAATTAAAGAACTGGCAAAAAAAAAGTGGTATGATTTAAGTGACAAAATCCTAGACACATGAAATACTATTTGTGCTCTCGTGATGATTATGAAGTTCCATACATTTATTTTGCTTAACAATTCCTTCAGTTCCAATAGCAGGAGGTTGAAGTCAAGCTGCTTTAGATACATGTTAAAGCTGCAGGGATCTGCTCTGCACCACGAGGATGTCCCTGGCTATTGTGTGCACACGACCACGCAAGAAANTTCCCCAGACTAAACAGAGTTCCCTCAGCTGCTCCCCAGAAGATGTGTCTGAAGATGCATTCAGTCTGAAGAAGACACCAGCAGAGGTCAGCTGCAGAGCTCTCCAGACTCTGGAAGGGATTCACTCTGTCTTCAGTGACTCTCTTCAGTGACAGGAGTGCAGAAATCTTCCTTCTGCACAGATACCTACATCTGGACACGAACTGACTCCAGTCTTCTCTTTGGAATTGGATTTAAGGTGTTTTTAAATGAATTGGTTCCTTCTGGTTGCATCCTGTGGTATCTAATGAGGTGCAGCTCCTTGATCAAATTTACAAGCTCTTCTCCCCTGATTTCAACGTTGTCCTATCTGTCCCCTGTGTGCATTCAGTTTTCCCTGGGCAGGGATGCTGCAAAGGGGTCTCTGTGATGGGAACACTTGCTTTAAGAACATGTGAAGAGACATTCTACTTTTAGAAATGCTGTTCCCTGGCAAGGAGATTGGAACTCAGCAATGGGTTTAGAACTTACTGGTAGAGTATGTGGCAAGGACAAGGTGAGAATGCAGCCCAGAAAGCCCCAGCCTAAACCATGGTTTAGTGTCCTGGGCTTCAGGAAAAGAAATGTGGCCAGCAGATCAAGGGAGGGGATTCTGCCCCTCTGCTCTGCCCTGGTGAGACCCCACAGGAGCACTGTGTCCAGCTCTGGAACCTCCAGCACAAGGACATGGATCTTCTGGAGAGGCTCTGGATTAGGCCACAAAGATGCTCAGGGGGCTGGAGCAGCTCTGCTGTGAGGACAGGCTGAGGGAGCTGGGGTTGTTCAGCCTGGAGAAGAGAAGGATCCAGGGAGACCTTATTGTGACCCCCCCAGCATCTGAAGGGGCTACAGGAAAGCTGGGGGGGTGTTTTACAAGTGCTGTAGTGACAGACTGAGGGGTGATGGTTTGAAATTGGAAGAGAGAAGATACAGATTGGAAATAAGAAGGAAATTCTTCCCCCAGAGGGTGGTGAGAGCCTGGCACATGTCTGGCACGTGTCCACTTGTACATCTTCCACCTGTCAGCAGCATCGACGAGATAACATTTGCTTCTTGCTTCCCAGAAGCAGATGCAGGCACCATCTCGATCTTTTTATGCCAGAGGAACTCATAACTACAATTGGCAGTCAAAGTCAGAGCGCTGTGAAGAGATAACTGCCCCAAATCAGAGCATGTGAAGAGATAACTGCCCCAAATCAGAGCATCTTCTGCCCCGGACAGCAGCACGGGACCATGTGCTCCTCACTCTTCCTGGGTTTATTGGCAGCCTTTATCATATTTGAACGCCAGAGCTGAGTTTATCTCCTTCCATGCTGAACAAAATCACGTTGCTTACTACTTATTGAAGAAGTAAATCTTTCTCTTACCTTTGCCCCTCTGCCTGATGGATTGTTCAGAGGAACCGAGCTGTTTGCTCCACTAAAATTGGCTTGCCTGACTCTCAGCTTATTCTGTTGGATATTAGATATGTCTCTTTTTTTCTTTTCAAATGCGAGGACTAAATGAAGGTGCTGCTTCTGTGATTCCTCTGCTCTCGGGCCCTTTTCAGGTTTTTATTTGGCTTAAGCACCTTGGAGATGAATCAGCCCAGAGAAGACAGTCCAGGTACCCACCACATCAGAGCGCTGCCATTAGTTTTCATTTCAGCCCTCCAGATTCCTGTACAAACCTCTCCAGCAAGAATCAAGCTCAGCTAGATCATCCTCTATTTTTTACTCTCTGGCTCACATTTTTTCCCTGGATCTTTGCATTATTTTCCTGTGTTTGAGCCATGCAAAGTTGCATACATTTGGGTAACTCCTGTCCGGAGGGGACATTAATAAAAATAAACATTCTTCCTTCAGCAAATGCAATAACCTCTGGAAGTCTCCACGTGTTGTGGAGTGATCCCAGGCTTTCCAGCCATGGAGGTATCAGTTGAAAAACCCCTTATCACCCCCAGGGAGGAAACCTGGGATGCATTTACGTGTTCTTTGTAGTTGATAAAAAGATTACAAATGGCCAGTTAATATTTCAAGATTATTCTAAATTACTGATTAGCATGGTAAATTTCAAAACATTAAAACAAATGAAGACATGCTTCTTAAATATATTTCTTTTCCTACTCAGAGCTTCTAGTGCAGCTAGTTATGAAAGGCCAAAGGTCAACCGATTGGTTCCAGTCTGGAAATTTAGACAAGGCCAGTTCTTTAGGGCTCCTGCTTTGGATCAGGAACAATTGGAAAGAGCAACAACCTTGCTTTTTTCCTTTCCTTTCTTTTTTTTTTCCTTTTCCCCTACCTGGAAATGGATTCATTTCTTGCTTGAAGAAGTGGCAATAATAACACAGGATGTCCTCACTCCCTCCCAGGTAGTCATTTGCATCCAGACTGTTTGGATTTGTCTGTTCCTATTTCTCAGAGCAGATAAAATAACAGGGTGTTGTAAGATTCAGAATCATTACGACCTCATTAAAAATATACTAAAGCACATTTATGGGTATGTGAGGTCATCTCTTCATAAATAATGGAAACCTAAACGACAGCTGTCAAAAGCATTTTGTTTTTTTTAACTGTAGGTCTAAAACCTCCAGTAACTACAGAGGGATTTCTCTGGAACTCTGTAACCCAGGTATGAAATAAATAGTCCTTGTTAACCCTCCTGGTGAACAATGTGGAGGGGCTTCCAGGATTTAGGATTTGTATCCCAAGTAGCTTTCTTTCACATAAGGAATTGAAATTTGTCATGCAACCTGTTGGGGGTTTTCAATGTTAATTTTTTTAGGGGTAATTTTGCTAATCAGTTTGTTTAGTCCACTAAAATGAGCACTTCTGATGTGAAATGGGATCAAGAAGAAAGACCCTGACCATTCTGCTTAGATGCTCAGTCAGTAAAGAATTAGCTTATCCTCTCTACAGCAATTGCTGACCCTTCTACCCCCGTTATTCTGGTGCCTCTCCAGCCTTCCAGGACAATATTCCACCTGACAGGGAAAAAACAC
The DNA here is from genome assembly GCA_013399075.1 of Chloroceryle aenea. Lineage (NCBI taxonomy): Eukaryota > Metazoa > Chordata > Aves > Coraciiformes > Cerylidae > Chloroceryle > Chloroceryle aenea. Next base: position 4,988 of record VWZY01008050.1, read on the forward strand.
ATCACGCTGCCGAAGCTCCCGTTTAATCTCTATCTGTTGACCCTGTTGGCAAGTAATATCACCCGTCTTCACCCTAAATCTAAATTATTTCTAACTAATTGCTCCTTTTCTATCTCTCTTCATCTCACCAGCTTGCTGGCAAGGGTCTCTCCGAGCGTATTGATCCCCTGTTCTCAGCCCTAGGATGGAGGGCACGCCACCGGCACCAACACACTTAACCTCCAGCAGCAGGAGCACTTCACACTGAGAGGAGACAGGTTCTGCCTTCCCTCTCCTCCACCCCTCCGAACCTGAGCTGAAAAGCAGCTTCTTTGTCCTGATTCCCTACCTCTCTCCTGCGTGACTTTCAAAGGAGTTTATTATTATTACAGTGCTTGTTGTCAGAGCCCCTTCTTCTGCCTCTTGAAGTGCCTCCCACGGTCATTGCTGACTCCAGGGCCCCTTCTTGTCAGCTTTTACAGTAATGACATTCCCAGTGTACCTGAAATCTGAAATATTTATGTTTGCAGATGACAATGTTCCTCTGTTTGCTGCTAATGTCTCCTTCTCTCCTTTGAAAAGACATATGTGATCAAGTAGCTTAATAATATGCAGCACCTCTTTCCTTTCTGCCCCTCTCTCTTGACAGAAATGTGGTTATACTCTTTTCCTGCTCACAAATTAGTTCCCCTTTCATGCTGCACAAACTTTACAGTTCTAGAGGAGTAGCTTATCTGCTGCTTTAATAAGATACAAATGTTCTGTGCCTAGGGAGGGGATCTCTCCGGGTCAGGGCTGAGGGCTGTGGGCTCAGAGTACAGGAGGGGACCTGCTCTGCTTTGGCTCCCCAGCACCTTTGGCTTTTCAGGATGGCTGTGCATCTAAGTGTGAATCAAACTTGTGCACATCTCTAAGCTTGTGCACATCCCTGTATCCACACAGAAGTCCTCTTCCCTCTCCCTAGGCCGCACAGGAGCATCCAGCCCTTTCCCAAGGGTATTGCATTCATTTGGGGAGGGGGGGAAGGGGAGGAGAAGAGAAAGCTTTTTGTCAAATATTGTGCCTACTTCAAAGGAATAGAGTCCTTGTCTATTTAAAATATGAAGTACATTTGGAGAAGGCATGTAAATCAGTGTTGACTTGGGGAATACTGTGAAGAGACAGCTAAAAGGGGTGGAGATTTTTAGGGAAAATTAGAGTAGGAAAAGGAAATTGGGATTTTTTTTTATATCTAGCAAGAAAGAAGGGAAATTTAAGCACTAGGGTATGAATTTTCCCTGCAAAAATAAAAAGATGGGCAGCCAAACTGGTTCTAGATGACCCTTGGATGTCCTTTCCAGCCAGGGGCATTCTAAGATTCTGTGGTTCTGTGATTCTGTGGTTCTGTGATTCTGTGATTAATGCACCTTCCCAGCAGTCACCTGAGTCTTGAGCCTGGATGGCAGTTAACAGGGTGCTAGTATTTCCAGAGCTCCTGGGGATCTGCAAAGGGACATGCTCCATAGCCACAGGTTACATAGAGGCAAAGGATAAAAATAAACAATGCACTGGTGATGCTGGGAGAAAGCTCATTCTGCTGCTGTGAAAATGCAGGAGCCCCAAAGACTAACTGTGGAATGGGCAGCAGAGGCCTCACAACACCTTCTACTCTCCCAGTGATTCCCTAACTCCTGGGCTTTTTGGAAAGATGAGAGAAAACACCATGAAACATTAGCCCTGTCTGCATGCTAGGGTTTGGGTTTTTGTGATGATGTTGCTGTCAAATGTCTCAAGACCGTACAGAAAAACTGCTTGGCAATGCAGGCTCAACAAGCAGCGTGGAAGGTCTACCTGGAAATGTGCAGGGCTGTGCACAGATACCCAAGTTGTCTTAAACACCAGTGTCTGTTTCACTCCATGAGCTCATCAGACCCCCAGTGAAAGCATCCTTCTCCCCTCCTGAGCCTGGACAGAACACGCTGTGGGGTGAAGACTTGTCCCACTTCTCTGCAGATATGTTCAGAGTCAAAGCTGAAGATGCTGAATTATCTCCAGACTCAGAATTACAGTCCCCAAACAGGAAGATCCACCTCAACATGAGGAAAAGCTTCTTTATTCTGAGGGTGCCAGAGCCTGGCAGAGGCTGCCCAGAGAGGTGGTGGAGTCTCCTGCTCTGGAGACTTTCCAACCCCCCTGGCTCTGTTGCTGTGTGGGCTGCCCTGGGTGCCCCTGCTCTTGACTGGGCTGCTCCTGTGTCTCTGAGGGCCCCTTGCCCATGCCAGTTGCTGCGTGGAGAAAACCACTGCTGGCCAGGCAGGTACAGAGCACAGGCTGAAGTGCCCAGGCCAGGCAAGGAACTTCTTCATGCATCTTCTTTGTGGTGGCAAATTGTTTTAGGAGCACGTGCAGAAACATACCTGCTCTGCAATGTCCCAGTGACTCCTGCATCTCATGTTTGTGCAGGTGTTTGCTGTTCTCCTTCACTCTTCCATGCTTTCAGATACAAATGACTACGAAATAAACCAAACTAAACCAAACCAAATTAAACTACAATAAAATACAATGAGCTGCAATAGAATAAATTATGAACTAGTCTAAACAAACCTAAACTAAACTAAATAAAGTAAAATAATAGACAAAACAATAAAATTCCACCTGTATATCACTAGAACATTGAGCTTCACCCAGTTCATCACAGGGCTGACCACAAAGGTCAATGAATCCATGCTAAGGCAGGATTCTTCTCATCTTAGGTTGGGTGGGAGAGCCAAACTGCTGCAGTTTAATCCATGCTTTTGGGGAGCAGTTGCTGCTGATGGGAATTAGCTCTTCAGCTACCCATGGCTTTTGTTTTGGGGAAGCTGATGCCTCCCTGAAGAGTCAGAGCATGATGTGAAAAGTGAGGATCAGACTGCTCTCAGAGAGTGGTTTGATCCTTGGCCCTTTTTACTCAGCAGGATCAATGGACCCAAAGTGAATTTAATATTTCACCCTCCATTGACTAAAGAGATCCTGCTGCATATGGAGGATTACAGGCATTAGGTTTCCATCAAGCCGAAAGAATTCCCATGTCCACCAGTGTCTCAGAGGGATTGCTCATATCTAAATATAGAGGGAGCCTGATTCAGCTGTGAACATGTGCTATGTTGATGTGTGTAGGGCAGATTTCCCATGCATGACGACAGCTTTGCCAGTGCCATGATTTGGGATTGCTGCAATGTGTAAAGAAGAGGAAAGAATTAAGGAAGAATGAATAGAGATAAATATTCAATTATTCCCAGACTGTGGAAATACTTGCAATCAAAAACACAGGGAGAAAAAAATAATGCATTTCAGCAACAGATTCCAAACACTGGCTGAAAAACAAAAGCTCATCAGCAAATCGTTCATTTCTACAGCTAATGTGCAGTGCAATGACCTATCCTCGTGCACAGCCTTGTGAATCATACTGTCTTGCCTTGTGCCCATCAAATGTGTCACCCCATATCCAGTTTGCCACAGCTCTGGTTTTGAAATGCTGACTTGAGCCAGTTGTGTGTAAGATCACATAAAGAGCACTACTCAGTAGATGTGTAGCTGGACCTCTCAGGCTTCCCTTATCCAAACTAANCCTTGAATAGGACTGGACCCAGCCCTGACCCCTGGGGAGCACCACTAGCCCAGAGCTCTGCGTACAGTGCAGTGTAAAGTCAGGTGAGATGAATTACACGTCCCATGCAGAACTCTGTGCTGTAATTCATCACTCTGTGTTTCCACAGAAGAAGCAGAGACATTGCAGTGACGGGCAGAATTTGGAGCAACATGTAAAACTTCAACACTACCCATCTGTGGGTATGAAAAGTTCCAGTTTAGTTTAAGTCTCATTATAGTTATGAACTTGCTGCTGCTGGCACCTAAAAGCCATGGCTCTACTTTTCAAGCCTCTGAAATACCAGCTAGAGATCATACAGTGCTTCCTTTCTGTTCTTCCCCTCTTTTCCTAACCTGTTGAAAAGTGTTATTTTCAGCTGTCAAGCAGTGATTGAATTTGAGGAAATGCTTCAGTGGTTGATGGTGGGATGTATGGCTTTTTATTCGCTTCAGAGCAGGCAATATTACAGTGAATCCTCTGTGGAAGATGCTATTAAATAATTGCTAGGGTACCTGCTGCACCTTATCATAATTGCAATTCTTTTTCCTAAATGTTTGTTTTCAACTAGTTCCAGCCTCTGCTACACAGAAGGTTTTTAATCTTGGTTCTCACCCATACTTATTTACCTGAGGCTGTCAAAGAGTGAGCGCGCTGGTTTATTAGCTGCTCTGCTAACCCAATCAGGCTGATAAATGCAGTGTTCCAACAGTAACAATAAATCAGAAAGCATTTTGGGTAGGATATGACTTTGTCCTGTTTAATCAGCTGTGTTTGCAATCGTTACAGTTGAATATGTGCACGGTTGCCCATACAAGAAGTGGTGCTTAGAATGAGGGTCGGTGAAGCTTTCCAAGAGCTGACAGGCAACAGGAGGTGAGAGCAGCATAAGCTGAGGTCCAGTATATGCTATAATGAACTGAAAGATCATTTTCCCAAGGAAGAAGGAGCAAGACAAAGCGTGTCTATAAAATAATCTCTACTGGAAGCCCTGAAATAAAGGGAAATCTCTAAAATACCTTTTCCCACTGAACCTGAGAGAGTCTCCTCAAAAGACACAGAACATTCTGCTTTGTTGGACACTTAAATTCATGCTGCAAAGCTGAGTGCAAAGAGGCATGTATGGCATCTATACGTCTGGATCAGATGGGCTTTTGCTGCATGAGTGAAAGGCATGAAGATGCACTCTAGAAATGGTGGTGAGATGGGCAGCATTGCCTTCCTAGAATGCTACAAGTCCACCCCAGCTCAGGTGTAACCTCATTTGCTCCAATAAATCCAACACTAAAATGATTGCTGTGCTTCTCTGTTTCTCTCCTCAGCATGGAGTTTGTACATATCCATGTACAGCCTGGACCTATTGTCTTTTATTCTGTTAAACCCACATTAAACCTAACAAATCTTTTGCTCACCTTGCTTTCTCTTTATTTCTGCTGCTTTAACATAACCACCTCTGAACTGGGGGTGCTGTGCCTGAGTAAATATGGTCCAGCCAGCCAGGAACACCATGAACATCATCTAGGGTTCTTGGGGGGTCTCCAGTGAGCCTGGAGCACGAGAGCAAACCAAAGTCCATCCTGTCACTGACTTTGTACACTAAAACAGTAAGAAAAAGGGAAATGAGATAAAGAAAAAGGAGGAATATGGAAGTGGAATGTCAAAGATGCTTGAAGAACCTTCCTGTACCCAGCAGAGAGCTGGCTGGTGATTGTAGTGGGTTCAGCTGCTGTCTGGGAAGGAAAATCTGAGGACAACTGGACATTTTTTGAATAAATCCAGTACTTAATTTAAATCTGTAGACCTGGAAGCATTCATGGTTGAAGAGCATAAGATTTTTTTTTACAAATAGTATTTGTTTGCACTTTTTAAGACATCATTCTGATAGGCTGGAACACAGCATGAGTTTGGACTTCCCCTATTACTTTCCCACGGAATAATTCCATACACAGCATCGATTGCAAAGTGCACAGTCGGATTTCTCTGAAGAGCGTGGTTCCAGGGCGCTTGTGTTCACAACTTCAAGCAGTGTCAGTCGAATGTAAAACATTCTGTCTCCAAGATAAAAGCAAAAACCAAACCAAACCAGAGACCTGGCACGAGAAGATGAAGGCTGCAGTGGCATCTGATCAACTTGGCACAAGGGAAAACACAGTGCTAGGGTCAGAGCCAGAGCAAATATGCCCAGTATCGTGGTCTAGTCTAAGGGGGGTTAATGTCTGTGCCTTGATAACCTTGCAAAAGCACATTTAGAGATGCACCCTGGTGTTGTTTCAGATGATTTCCTCATGGCTCCTCTGCAAGACATGCACACTGAGGAATTGTTTAAGAAAGCTCATCCCCAACACCGTTCACCTCATTTGCCAAAACCAAAACCTTTGGTTGATGGTGCACGAGGCGCTCCCTGACAAAATCCCCACCTCAGGATGAGAGACGGGGTGTCTCGTGGGGCCTGGAAATGAGATACAGAGCAGAGTTCTGCAGAAGTTCAAAACAAAAGTACAAGCCATGTGAATCACGCTTGGAAAGAAACATTTCATGTTCCTGTGCAGCAATCAGACACGGCTTGTCATGGGGTCTGGTTTGGATAGGAAATCAGAAAAAAAACTTGGGTTTTAGCAACATTTCCCTTGCAGAATATAATTGTATAGAACTCAGACTGTAACTGAAGAGATATCTGAACTACGTCTGCGGAGTATACAGCGTGCTGCTGCACAGCAGAGCAACTTATCTAATGAGGTGTAGAGAATCACAGAGTCATGGGACCTCTGGAGACCATCGAGTCCAACCCCCCTGCCAGAGCAGGGGCACCCAGGGCAGCCCACACAGCAACAGAGCCAGGGGGGTTGGAAAGTCTCCAGAGCAGGAGACTCCACCACCTCTCTGGGCAGCCTCTGCCAGGCTCTGGCACCCTCACAGAGAAGTTTTTCTCCCTGTTGGGATGGAACTTCCTGGGTTCCAGTATAAGTCGTTCAAA
>VWZY01008050.1:20910-53697 GCA_013399075.1 Chloroceryle aenea
ATCTCCCCTATGAAGAAAGACTGAGGGAACTGAGGCTGTTTAAGTCTGAGAGGAGAAGACTGAGAGGAGATCTGATTAATGTCTATAAATTAGGGTGAGTGAAGGGTGAGTGAAGGGTGGGTGTCAAGTGGAACAAGGAATGATGGGTATAAACTTGAGCATAGAAGGTTCCACCTCAACATGAGGAGGAACTTCTTCCCTGTGAGGGTGACAAGAGCCTGGCAGAGGGTGCCCAGAGAGGTGGTGGAGTCTCCTGCTCTGGAGACTTTCCAGCCCCCCTGGCTCTGTTGCTGTGTGGGCTGCCCTGGGTGCCCCTGCTCTGTCAGGGGGGTTGGCGTCCAGGATCTCCAGAGGTCCCCTCCAACCCCCACCGTTCTGTGATTCTATGATTACAGTGCTTTGTGGTCCTGCTCAGGCAATAGACAGTGGTGAGAAGGAGCAGGTCTACAGAGTGAAGCTGTAGTGCTGACGGACCAAAGCCCACATTGCATGAAGCTTGGAAAGCTTTAACTTGGACTAAGTCTGTGAGCTAAGTCAGCACTGTGAACTGAATTCCTATTAACAGTTGCTCCACATTAGGACATGTTCCTGGGCAACATCCCTGGGTTTCATTTCACCTGATGCTGGCTTATCACTCTGAGACATTCTGTGGTACAAATCAAATTACAGCAAGTGGGGAACCCCTGGAGAATTTTGGTTGGTTGACAAATTCCAGATCTCAATTGAAATGCTAACACAGATGCACCCGAAGTGACCCACAGTCTCCATAAGGCAGTGAAAAAGCACAAAAAGCTATTCTGCCACTTCTCACCTTCGTCTCTCCTTTCTGCTGTCCCTTCTCCTCAGCAAAAGTAGAGTGGATGGCAAATCTGAATAGTGTTTCTTGTGCCCAGATAAATTAAAGCAATGTATTTCTGATCTCGCCTAGCTGCAGAATGTCTCTTCATTTTAAGTTTTGTTTCATCTTGGCTCCCTCTTCAATGATTTGGGTTTGATTGTTTGAGTTTTTTCATCAAAATTGTTTAGGGATGATGGACAAAATTGTTTCCCAGCTGTCAGAATCTGAGATCTCTTTAGATCCATCACAGACATCTCTATAATTTAAGCTAAAGCAATAGAGGGTGAAAACAGAAAGCCGAAAGCGGCAGCTCTCTCTGAGTTATAACTGTTTTCTCAGTGCCTTATGCCAAGCCTTTGTTACATGTCAAAGGAACATGAAAACCCATGAATCTCCACTTCATATTTGTAGCCTCTTTGCTGTAGAGAGCAGCCAAGTATGCCCACTGATATGATACCCTCATCCTGAGTGGGAGACATGGTTCCGTGGCCGTCACGTTTTCACACACACCTTCAGACCAGATTGTCACGGTGGGACACGACCTCTAAGACCACCACATCCAACCAACAACACTTCACCATGGCCACTAAACCACTGTCCCTCAGCTCCAACCTCAACCTGCCCTGGGGCAGCTTCAGCCCAGTGCCTCTGGTCCTGTCGCTGGGCACCGGGCTGAACCCAGTCCTCAAGGTGAATTTTGTGGGGGATGCTAATGGGGCTCTGTGCTTCAGAGATGGGAAACAATGAAGTGTGTACAATTATCCCTGATCAGTAAGGAAGTAGCTCGCTTTCACCATCTGATTGGTTTTGAAGCAATGAAATGACCACTCCTGGTATGAATTGTGATTTTTAATATTTTTTTTTAATTATTCTTTTTTAAGGTGGTTGCTGTGTAGTCAGGAATGGCTCAGACACAAGGAGGTGGGGGCTGGAGGCTGCTCAAGTGTGGGTTTAGAGATTCTCTAACAAATCCTACTGCAGGTATCCAGCTGCAGTATATAAACTGATATATATCAGTTTTAAAAGTCTATAATCTAATCAAACCCATCTGGTTTTCAAGGTGACAACAGAAGAAAATGTTTTCTGCAATATTTATGCTAACTTTCATCTTCCGACGAGAAAAAGAAATGGAAAATGAATTTAACATTGGCAAAACTATTGGTAATTCCCTACCTTTGTTCTTATAAATGTTTTCACTTGTTCCTCATGTTCCAGGGTAACTGAACCTTCATGAGAGGAAATATTCGAAAAACCATAACCCATCAAATTTGCAGGATTATTAGCAAGAGAAAACTGACTACAACTAAAAAGTCATAGACCTGCTCTGTGCTCAGATACCAGCTGGAGTTTCGTGTTCTACTCACTGAGCTGAGGGTGGCTTACAAATGTTCAGGTGTCCAACCTGAGCACCACCTCAGCTGTGCCAGGGACAGGCCAGGGCACGGCTGCTGGCACTGTCATTCATCAGGAGTGGTGAGCTCCCAGCTCCCAGGGCATAAGCATTACAGGCACTTTCACTTGAGGAGAAGCCTAAACAGATGAAAAACAGAAGGGTGACAGATCTACATAATGAACTGGGGGCCTGGTGAGGCTGCCACTGAGTTGCTGGCAGTCACTGGGCTTGGTAGCAATCTGAGGATGAGGAGAGGGAAAAGGGTTTGGAACACAGAGCCTTGGATTGTGTGTTTTAATTGAGAGCATATTAAAAACAACTCCACTGTACTTGGTCATCTGACCAAGATGCGTGTTCATTTGAAAATAGAAATAAAAAATTAAAACTGTTTAATTATTTTCTTTCAGAATGAAAGTAATAAAGAACCCCTCTGAAAGATTTTTTAATCAGCTTCCAAAAGAGCCTTAGAAAAGCTCCACCCCCCACCCCCCATTCCCCTTTTTAAATGGAATTCGTAATCTAACGAGGAAATTATTTATGAAGTATTTGCTCTGCACCTGAAAATACCTCCAGCGAAATTATGTTTGGCAACCTGAAGCACTTTGAAGTCGATGGAGTGGCAATAAAAATTAGGCCCTCATTAAAGAGCAATGCCTTTGCTCCAGCAAACTGGCACCACCGCAAGAGGTCAAACCCTGGGTAGGCCACAGCTCTCTGCCCAGGCCTTGCCTGTGAGCCACACATGGAAGCAATTTTGCCCATATTCTCTGCTGCTCTTTATGAATTTCTCCTTCCCCCCAAACCCTTTTTCAGGCTTCCTTCTACAGCTTTCATGTTGCATTTAGGAAATTAACAGTAACTGTCAAATTACTCTGCAAATAGGAGAATATAAGTTTGGAAGGAGTAGAACTTGCCGTTTGCCCTAGGGCCAAGTCGGTGGAAGAGCAACAAAGGGATCCTTGAGAAGTGTTTGGATAGACTGCTTTAGCAAGCCAGGCTCTTATTTTATCAAGTGCACACAATTTTTTCCATTGGCAATTTCCCCCCCCCCCCTTCCTGTCAATTATTCTTCTCCCTCGTGCACCCCACTTGCTGCGCAGACTGGGAAAGGTACTGGGAACGATTATAGCCAGTAAACCCCGGCGGGGTGGGTATTAACCCTTGGAGAGACATGGGAGAGGTTTGGAAGCAGGGGTTCCTCGTGGAATTATGCACAAAAAAAGTAAAGTTTGATTTGAAGAAATAAAACAACTCCACTTTTCACATGTGCGTACGAAGACGATGTGAAGGAGGGAGTAGTCACTTTAATTAAATACTGAAATCTTTTGGAAAAAAAAAAGTGAGAGAAGAAAGCTCAGAGGAATTGTAATCTATGGAGATGTTAGCTAATTACTTAATCACTTGCATTTGTAAATCTTATTATTGGAAAAGAAATTACTGTAGTGATTAAATTACAGATATTTATCTGCTAATAGCCCTGATTAACTGGTGATGCTAATCTGTCATTCTGAAAGCCAATATTAACTGCATCAATCTCGCAGAACAATAAACAGTTTATATGAAAGAAAACTTTGTCCGTGCAGAGTCCAGATGTGCAAAGGGAATGTGGGATGTGTGAGATTCTGGAACCAGTTGGCTGGACCCAAGCAGCCAGCGCTCTCAGGAGTTGTTTTGGCCCATTAACCCCTTGTCAGGCACAAAGCACTACTTAGCTAGGAACAAGTGCTGTCTTATACTGCAAAAGCAATTTAGTTAGCAGAACTTCTAGAGTAAATAAATAAATCCCAGGCTTAATTTATTACCAGAAAGTTATGAGGACTCGGGCAGGTAGGCCAGAGAGAGTCTTTCTCCCCAGTCCTGCAAAGAAAAGGTAACTGACAGAAGCCAAAGAGGGCTATAATTTATTTATTTTTAACAGATACCTGACTGATGCTATTGATTTTCACTTTGGCTAAATAAACTTTTTCCTTTTAATCAGTGTTTCTTACCACAAGGGAAAGTGATGAAGAGGAAAAGTGGAAAGACCAGTACCTTAATTTCCTCTCCATGTTGCAGGGCAGGTTTTACAGGGAAATGAAACTGCAGCAAATAAACCCACGTTAGAGCTTCAGAGGAAATTTGCTGTGAAGTGGACAATGGCAAAGTACCCAGAGAAGATCAAGTTTCCTATTTAAGCTGTTCAAGAAGTACTGCAGGGAGAAAAAAGAAAAAAAAAAAAAGAAAAAGAAATGACAGAATTGCTGTAAGTGCTCGCCTTACAGAGCTCCTATCTCAAATATAGCTGGAATCTACCAATGTAATCTTTATGATGACCAGATGTTACTATTTCTGGGAATGTCCTGAGTTTTCAAGGGCTGATTCCAGTTTCCTGGCTGATTATATTGAAACCGGTGTTTGCCTCGCTTACAATAAAAATCTGCCAGCTGGCTCATCTCCTCCTATCTGTGCCTCCCACTGCAATCTCCTTTATCCCGATGATTTACAGTAATCTTTCTTTGTGCAGAACCCACTACAATAGTCTTAAAGAAAAAAAGAAGAGTTGATATTTTTTTATTAAATTGCGTTGGGGATTATTGGTGAAGCAAACAGAGAATATGGAGAGGACTCTGGTGTGGTGTTCCGTGTGCTGCAGGCAAAGGTAAGGATGTACGACAGTATCAGGCCAGAAAGGATAAGAAATGTGTTTGCTTTGGCACAACACCCAGCAAGTCTGTCCTTTTCTCCCCAGGGGATGTCCCCTCCCTGAGATCCCCAAGATGGAGCGGGGCCAGAGAAGGGCAAGGGAGCTGGGGAGGGGTCTGGAGAACAGGGCTGCTGAGGAGCAGCTGGGGGAGCTGGGCCTGGGATTCTGTGATTCCATGTTTCTATGATGGCTATTGAGAAATGTTTGTGGGGAGGTTATTTTTTGCAGGGTGGAGAGGAAGCCTGGAGAGTTACTTCCCTAATAAATGGAATGCCTTGTATGTAACGATTCTTGCCACAACAAAAAGGATCCCAAACTCAGGATCAACAGACTGGATGCAACAGCAAAGAATTTAGCCTTGGCAGTGGTCCCTTGATTATATGTTCAATTGAAAGGGACTTTCTATTTTTTTCCTCTTACTGGAATTAATATTGAGCAACCCTTGAGCAACCTGGTCCAGTGGGAGGTGTCTCTGCCATGGCAGCAGGGTTGGAACTGGGTGATCTTGAAGGCCCCTTCCAACCCAACCCATTCTGTGATTCTATGAATACGTAGATTTCATTGAGAAGGAATCATGGCAAGCAAACTCAAAAATAGAGTAATGAAAATTCAGTGAAGTTCAGAAAGAAGAATTGGAGCTCAACAAGATAATTTCTTTCAGTTTAGTGAGTCATCGGTGAGGCCCAGAAAAAAAACCAGCTCTTCAATGAAGAATTTAAACTAACACTGGAATAATTTCCCCTTTCTGGTAATCCCACGGACTTGTTGGGATCCAACAGATGATAAAGGGAGCTGGAAGCTTTCAGTCAGTCTCTGGAAGCTGTCACCTATTTTAAAAAATGAAAAGACAGAATTCATGGAACATTTCTGAGGCCTGAAGGGCTCCAGAAGAGAAACAAAATGTTTTCTCATAAATAAGATCAGATATTAAATAGTTAGCAGAGAAAGCTTTGTTTGCTGCCAGGCTTTTGGTGTCTACTATAAGTTATCAGGGAGGAAAACTCAACAGGCTGAACCTGAGCCCTGGCAGGAAAGCACAGGGAGCTCAAGTGTCTAATTTTCCAGCCACTTAAAAAAATCATTTGAGGCATTTCAAGCCAAGATCTTTTGAAGTTCCCTTAACTGAGTTATTGTTGGTTTATCCTCTGATTTCATTCATGTAAGGGAAGAGAGAGGCACGTTCTTTATTTTATCTGAAGTATTTTAAACAAAATGTCTGTTCTCATAAAGCATCAGTGGCAAATGGTTAAAATGGAAAATAAATAAATAAATTAAAAATTCTTCTGCAACCTAGGCCCTTCATTTTCCAGTCCAAGTGTTTTGTCCATATATTTTCCTTCCTGTGGTTGTACTAATGAAGGTGTAGCTCTAAGTAGTGTTATCCTTCTGCTAGTAAAAACTGACAATTATGACAGAGCAGGAAAAGCTTTGTTCTGCTTTCGGTTTGTCTTGTCTCTGCTGACGGGGAGCTCTGCGAGGCCCTTAGTCTGTGCTTACCAAGAGGGATCCAACGTGATCCCACTGCCAGCGAGAGCTGCGGGAATTCTGTAATTACCTCTAATGTTCCCCTTTTCCTGGTAGAGGAGTGGGAACAGTCTGTTAGGGCCAGGCACGTGGCTTGAGTTTCTGCGGAACACTAGGAAGATGCAAATGCTTCATCCTTCTGCAGTCCCCTTTAAATAAAGTCACATTCTTCAAAATAAATCCAATCTTCAGTCTCGGGGGAGATAATGCTGCATCACCAGTGGAGACAACAGACAAGGACCGAGGAAAGGAACAGAAGCCTGGTCTTCTAATTGATATGGTGTGTGCAGCAGGAACTCTTATTAGAGTTGAAATATTTGGGCATAAAAGAGGCACATTCAGTGTTTATCTGAGCCTAATGGCAGTTCCCCAGTTCTGCTTCCTTTCTGAACAAGCTCCGTCTTTCTACCAATAGCACACGAATTCCAAGGAGCTTTACAAAACCTTCTCAATATTTATAATGATGGCTAAATGCAAACCTGCAGCCAACCCGTTTGGACAGCAGCTCTGATAATATCCTTTCTGAATTAACAGGTCTAATAACATCCTGGGAAAGAAATGGTTTTCCACGGGCGCTTGCAAATTTAACTGCCCAGACAGGACCTTGAGCAGCCCTGGACACACAAATAGTATATTGTGAGGTACAGGATCAGAGAATCACAGCATGGCAGGGGTTGGAAGGGACCTCTGGATTTAACTCAGTACACATGCAATGTTCCAAAACGATTTCAGCATTATAGACCAAAGAAAGATGCATCTTTCTAAATCTTCTGGATCTGGCTGAAGAACAACAAGCAAGTGTTAAGAGGAAGTGTGAGATGAGACTGGAGTCACAACCATCAGTGTTGTGACATCTGGATTAGCCTGAAAAATGGCTGCTGAGAAGCATGAAGGCAAAGCACAGAGATTCACATTCCATGACTGATCTGGAGGATGTTTCAACTCTTCCATGTGAGCATCTTACATGGGCATGATGGGGCACCTCCTTCTTCTGAAAGGGCCTAGGCCTGTTTTGAGGGCAACTCCCCAAATGCAGATGTTCATTGATGCGTATTTCAGCCAGATCTATTAGTCAAGTTTCATTTGCATACAAAAATAATTAACAGCTGTTGTGATATTTTTTTGAGATAAACTTTTCACAAAGAAAAAAACCAACTAAATAAAAATAGATACATCCCCTAGTGTGAGTGTACTTACAACTGCATGAAGATGCCCCAAACCAATAATATGTTATTCCTCTTATTATCCAGAAATATTTTTATTCACCTGATGTCTTCTTTCACCTATAAATAGCTGTGTCCCAGTTAGGAAGCGTGAACTGCACAGTTTAACCACATCAGGACATCTTTTCTGAGCAATCTAAGAACTGATCCATGATCTCCCTTCCCTCCTGGAGTGGTTGCACCTTCAGAATGACTGGTCTGAAATGAATTAAAAGTGCAAACAAGGAAAAAACACATAATTTATTTCTATCTAAAAAAAATAAAAGTGTCTTCCCATGGCTAATTGTTAACTACAGGAGACCTGCTTTTCTGTATTTCACAAAAACATCAATTTAGCAAAATTCTGCCAAATTTCTACAAAGTTCAAAAAGTGATGTGTCAGGGTAGATTTTTCCCCACGTTCTCGCATTTTCCATCTGCTTTTCAAATGGAAAAGAATTTGGGGTTTACTTCTTTGGATAGCTCAGAAGTGAAAACTAAAACTAACCAAAAGTAATACTTTAAAATAACTTACATTCTAAACAGAACTGCACTTTTTCATGGTGATTTAAAAAAATAAGAGGAAAAAAAACACACAGGAAAGTGAAAGATTTTATTTTGTTGTGAAGTAATTTCTCAGCACCGTGAAACAGAATATCTAAAAAAAACCCAAACAAAACCTCCTACTGCACAACAAAACTGCTATTGATTTGATGTTCAAATTAAACTCTTAAATAAAATACATGAAAGGAAATGAAAGACTTAGTTAAGAAAATAAGCAGCGTCCATAAAGAAAAGACAGAGAAACCTACACTTCTGCTTGTTTTGTGCTGTTCTTGTTGAAGGGGATAAATAAACATCAACGTGTGGTTTCTTACTACGCTGTCAGATTTTTTTCTAAGGAAAACCAGCAAAACCAAAAGTAACTTTTCATAAAGCCACGTGTCAGGTTGTGTAGGTAAGTCTGCTCCAGCTGGGTTATATTGCAAGCGCCTTGTCTGCCGTCCCCAAATAGAGGCAAAGTCTTTAAGTAAGTAAATATAAACATGTATGGATGGTATACTGGGAAAGCAAAGATGCTGCCAAAGAGAGCCCAGTTTTCCCGTGGTGTAATTCATTATTATCGTGAGTTAAGTGGGAGGTCTATTCACATGGTGGTTAAGGTGCCTGTCAAAAGGGCTCTTGGCACTTGCTCCTCCTCTGCGCTTTGAAGTTCACTTCCTACAGTAACATTTTCCAGTCATAACACCTCCTTCTTCACAGCTAAAAGCCCAGGCTGCTCGCCATCCCCCTCTGCTTCAAGATGGAGAAACCGTAACTCAGCCGTAAGGAAATGAACCAATTACAAGGAACTTGGTTTAACTTCCTGCTGTGGTAGACAAATGGAGATCTATGATGGAAGTAAGGCCACAAGCTTAAGAAAAATGTGTAGGGATTGAGTTATTACAGTCAACTGGAACGCGGGGAGCAGCAAACCCAATCCTTTCTGCAAGGAGCAGCCGCCGCACGTGGCATCTGAGGATAACGGAACCATTATGGTTGCTGTGCGCTAGACAGGGAGGTGTGTGAGAGGTTTCCTGCTCTGGTTATAGATTTCACTGTTTGCATGGTAGTGGAATAAAAGACTAGTCTATAAACCACAAAGAATGTGGGTCCAAAAAAAATGTTTTCCTTTCTGTCTACAGAAAAACAGAGATATCCTGCAGAGCTTCATACACATACATGGTTTGGATGTATTCACGATTAAAGGTTTAGCCTAATATGGAAGGAACATTAGGAAGAAGTTCTCTACTCTGAGGGTGGTGGAACCCTAAAAAAGGTTGCCCAGGGAAGTGGTGGAGGCCCCATCCCTGGAGACATTCAAGGTCAGGCTGGATGGGGCCCTGAGCACCCTGCTCTAGGTGAGGGTGTCCCTGCTTCCTGCAGCAGGGTTGGAACCAGATGTGCCCATCCCCACACCTTCATCTTGATGTTCTCCTCATAGTTAATGGTTTGCTAATGCAGCAGCCAAGTTCGATGTCATGTAAAAACGACATAACCATCCCTGTCTTGGCTTCACAAAATGTCTTATGGCATGGTGGTATCTCAGCTTGTGAAAGCAATTTTTGTCCCATGAAGGAGGAAGACCCTCCTGAGGAAGTATCTGTGATGTGGCTGAGAAGCCTGTGATAATGGCTCAGTAACTATTGCTAGGAGTAAACGTGAAAAAAACTAGCCAGTGATTACAGTCTGTAAAACTTTCCCCACTCGGATGACTCTATCAGTACAGATCCTCCCGGGCTCTGAAATATCTTTAAAGCAGATTGTTGTCATTTTTATAATGTTCAGTTTTCTTCCATCCGAACTTTGCATGTCCCTCAGCTCCCATTAAACACAATCCATCTGACCAGTAACCCTACACATGTGGTGAAAAAAAAAAGGAGAGAAAAAAAGGGGTCAGGGAAAGGTTGGTTGAATAGGCAATTAGTGAGAAATTTCATAAACAATAAGGGGAATGTGTTACACAGCAGCCTGTTTTTTCTACATAAGTCTCCATTTCATGTCCAGAAATATTCTTTTCATGCATATTTAGTGTAAGAAAAAAATCCACCACACAACTTTCAGGATATTTTCCATTCTTCGTTTATGAGACTCTAAATGTTTAGGTAATAATGCTGGTGTTGGAAACAAGTCAAATGAGCGCGATTCAAATTAGTGGACGAGCTAGAGCGGAGTCTTTCATTTACAGTCCACTTGATCAGACCACATTAAAATCAGCAAGACTTAAGCCTATCCTGTTTGCAGCCTGCAGGTTGTTATCTAGTCTGAAACCTTTCTGTTCAGAATTGTTAAGCCAGTTTTGTTCTGCATGCCACTCGCCGTTAATTGGAAGCTTGGATTCTAATGGCTGGTTTTGGGCAGGAGCTGGAAATTCTGAAACCCACACCATGGCCCTAAACTGTATTCATATCATTTAAAACCTTGACATAAAATTGTTTGAAAGCTAAACACTTAGGCATGGCATTCTGTATCAGGTGCTATGAATTTGTGCATATCTAGCTTTTAAATTACTCCTTTTCCACTTAAGATGATGGAATTTCACTACGCTACCTGAAGCATCATTTACATAGAATTATTACATCAGGAAAGAAAAAAATCCTCCCTTGTGTTCCCTGCCTTGTTCCTCTAATCCCCACAAACAGTAAGGAAGAAAGGCTGGCTTTCTACTGATATTTCTTCTACTGCACCCCTTGGCACTTGTCAATATTCCTTACCAGACAAAATGTGCAAATATTGGAGGACGTGTAACAGCCTCAGATGTTTGCTGCCACTCATATGTGGATGTACTGTAAATGTCTACATGTTAATTAATGGAAAACCAGGAATGTTTTGATGTTGCAAACCCACAGACGGAGTTCTGCCAGCTGAGCTAATGAATCAGTTCCATGAAATGTTCGTACTTCTAAATCGTTATTGCACTTAATAGAACAAAAATAAAATAGGCAGCATTGTGCCATTTAGTGGAGAAAAGCCATTGTATAGTTAATGGCATCTTGTAAACGTACACAGCTCCTCAGGGCTTTTCTGGGAGATGGCATAAGAAGTTTCCAGGGTACTGTCCTCTGTTATTTTTAAACACAGGCTCAAACTGAAAGGTACCCAAACTCTGGGGTCACTCAGCGCTGGACCTGTACTTTTTCCCGTAGGTCAATGTGTTCATTTATACCCATTCTGCAGGCTCCCAGTAGTGGTTTTCTTTCTAATGCAGATTTGCAAACATAATTCCTTTTTTGGTCAGCCAGGACTCTGTCTCACCTACTTGCAGTCATTCTCTTGTCATGCTGAGTTTGAGCGACCACTAACAAATAAAACCCAGTTGAGAACCATGCCAGTATTTTCTTTTCTTACCTGACAATTCCTTCTGAGGAGTCCTGGGTGTAAATGCAGTTTGAGAAATGGAGCTCTGCCCAGACAGTTGTTCCTGCAGGGAAGGAACAGCTTCACCCAGTGAAGCTCACTCCTCCCCTCCTTGCCCTTGACTCTCAGCTGGACTTGGTTTGTGTATCACTTCTCAAAACAAACAAAACAGTTCAGTCCTATCCTGGGAGGGCATTGAGATGACTCTTCCTGCCACAGCCTGCTTAGGTTTTTAATCATGAAACCAAGTCTAGAAGTTGTATGTTCTGGGGCATCATAAAAAGCTTGTCCATGAGATATCTCTTTTGGGTACCAAACTGGAAAAAAACAAACAAACAAAAAAAACCAAGGCAGAAATAGTTCAGAGCAGAAAGAAAAGGATAATTCTCTCTCCACACCCAGGAGTCAGCAGGTGTGTCCATATGGACTCAGGAGATCAGAAATGCTCCCATGTCCCACACTTTCAATGATACCTTAGAGATCAAGCACTTGTGCTTATGTTGAAACCCTGAACGGAGAGATAAACCCTTTGAGTGTATGATACATTTGATTTAATCTGAAAATTGAGGTTTCGGTTTGCAAGAATGGTGCAATAAAGTAAAGGAAATGAGAGTGCTTTTATAAAAATAAAGGAAACAAGGGGATAGTGTCACAAATTGGATGAAGACAGAAGTTTTCTTTAACCTGTAGGCTAACAGTAAGGTTTTAAACCTGGGGAGCTCTGATAATGAAACACCCACATACATTCCTGAACCACCATCCCATAATCTGCCCGGTGTTTGCATTCTCACCTGCTAGTGCTCCAGTCCAGTATGAGGCAAAAGGACGGCAAAGCTACAAAAGGAAGAGTAATCCTACATTCAACAATTCTACACTTTATAATTTAGGACTCCCCGTTTCCAATTTGTGCACCATTAAAAATCAACCCCAGAAGGTCAAGGGATGTGATTCTGACGCACTGCTCTGGTGAGACCTCACCTCGAGTGCTGTGTCCAGCTCTGGAGCCCCCAAAACAAGAAGGACAGGGACCTGATGGAGAGGGTCCAGAGAAGGGTCACAAAGATGCTCAGAGGTCTGGAGAACCTCTGCTGTAAGGACAGGCTGAGGGAGCTGGGGTTGTTCAGACTGAAAAAGAGGAGGCTCTGGGGAGACCTTACAGTGGCCTTCCAGTATCTGAAGGGGGCTACAGGAAAGCTGGGGAGGGTCTGGTTACAAGGACATGTGGCAATAGGATGAGGACCAATGGTTTGAAACTAGAGCAGGGGAGGTTTAGACTGGGTATGAGGAAGAAGTTCTTCCCTCTGAGGGTGGTGAGACCCTGGCACAGGTTGCCCAGGGANGCTGGATGGGGCTCTGAGCACCCTGCTCTAGTTGAGGATGTCCTTGCTCCCTGCAGGGGGGTTGGCCTGGATGACCTGTTAGGTCCTTCCCAACCCAGGGCATCCTAGGATACCATGACATTATACAGTTTGGAACATCAGGTGCTGGATGTATAAGCCACACGAGAATGCCTGTCATTAGCACAGAGGATGATCACGGAAATAGTCTCTCCTCTGACTTTAGATGTCTACATCTGACTGTGGGCGTCTCCCTATGACCTGGTAATCCTGAACTCCTGCTAGGGAAAGGAAAGAAACGTGCTTTCCAGGGGTGAGAATTTTCACTAAAAGTAGATGTCTTTTTCTGGGACAAGATGAATCACATTTTAGAAATGCCTGTTTCTTTCCACTAACTATAAATAGACCAGCGTTGATTAGCAGAAATAGAGACATCTCTGCCATAGATTCTGACATGCAGTCACTTGAATCCCACCCAAGTAATCGTGAAATGCTTGCAAATAAAATAAATATATCACACAAGTAATTGACAGTCCATATTGCCACTCAGCATCACACAGATCCTTAAGCCGTGTCTCTGAAATATAAAGGAATCCTGCCTTTCTGTCTTGTTCTATTTTATGTGCTAGAATTTTAATCTTAGACCGGTGGATAAATCTGTCTATGTTTAAACATGTTCTTCCTCCAAGATCTTTTAAAATGAGAGAAGAAAGAATCAAGACTTCACAGAACTAGAAAAAAAATCCTAATGACTGGCACATTTTATACTTGTATAATAATATGATCTAATTATCATCTATTTTTTTAATAGTAAATACATGGACTTTAAGTAATTTCTTCTCTGCACAAGAGTAGTGAAATGTTTACATAATTCTCATGAACTGCATAGAAACATAGAAATGTCTGGAAGGGAGCTCCAGAGGTCATCTAGTTCAACCCCCCTGCAGGGAGCAGGGACATCCTCACCTAGAGCAGGGTGTTCAGAGCCCCATCCAGCCTGACCTTGGATGTCCCCAGGGATGGGGCCTCCACCACCTCCCTGGGCAACCTGTTCCAGTGCTCCACCACCCTCAGAGTGAAAAACTTCATCCTTACATCTGCAGACAAGACAGGGTTTCCCTTCTACTATTCCCGTTCCTCTCTATCTTATCTCACAGGACATGAAAATCTACCTGGTCATACCAAATAAAAAAGACATTAAGCGTGAGTGAAAAAGCTGAGAGAAACTCAGTGTGGAATGTTTGCTAACTTCTTCACCAAAACCTCAGCCAGACTAAGGGTAGCTCATTTGCTCTGTATAGCATAGGAAACTGTCACAAAAGCTACATGTGTTGCATGGGGTCTTCTTGGACAAGAGGAGGCTCACAAGAGGCCTTTTCGCTCTCTACAGCTACCTTACAGGAGGCTGGGGAGAAGTGGGGGTCAGTCTATTCTCCCAAGTAGCTAGTGATAGGACAAGAGGAAATAGTTGTACCCAGGGAAGTTCAGGTTGGATATGAGGAAGAATTTCTTTACAGAATGGGTTGTCAGGCACTGGAGCGGCCTACCCAGGGCAGTGGTGGAGTCCCCAGCCCTGGAGGTGTTTTAAGAGTTGTGTAGATGTAGAGCTGAGGGATACAGTTTAGTTGAGGCCTTGTCACTGTTGGGTTAATGAGTGGACTCGATGATTTGAAGGTGTTTTCCAATCTTGGAAATTCTGTGATTCTGTGGTCCTGGGGATTGACCACGATTGGTGTGTGACTTCTGACTGGAAGACACCTTGACATTAAAGGCCCTGGAGATCCCAGTGGACACCAAGTGGAACATGACCAGCAAAGTGTCCTTGCTGCAAACAAGGCAAATTATATCCTGGGCTGAATCAGTTAAAGCAGGTTGAGGGAGGTAATCCTTCCCCTCAGCTCTGATGAGGCCACACATGGAGTGCAGGGTCCAGTTCTGGGTTCTCCAGTACAAGGGAGACATGAACATACTGGAAAGAGTCCAGCAAAGGGTCATGAAGATTATTAAGTGACGGGAGCATCTCTGCTATGGGGAAAGACTGAGAGAGTTGGGACTTTTTAGCCTGGAGGAGAAACTCATTTCAAGGAGAAACTCATTGATGTGTATGAATATTTGAAGAGAGGGTGTAACGAAGACAGGATCTTCTTAGTGGTGCCCAGCCACAGGACCAGAGGCAAAAGGCACAGACTGAAACACAGGAGGTTCCCTTGGAACATCAGGAAACACATTTTTACTTTCAGGGCCACCAAGCACAGGAACAGGTTGCCCAGAGAGGTTGTGAGGTCTCCATCCCTGTAGGTTTATAAAATCATCTGGACATCTGCCTGGGAAGCTTATTGTAGTTGGTCTTGGTTGAGCAGGGGGTTTGGATCAGATGAACTCCAGAAGTTCCTTCCAACCTCAGCCACTTACATTTTAAATTGAGTTTAAAAATTGAAATCTTACTTTTGTAAGGCATGCATTTTTCCAACAAAAAGCTCCCTAGGAAGAAGTGATTCAAAGAAATTTTAGTGTTTAACATTTTTTTTTTTTCTAAAGTCCTTGCCAAAAATCCTCATTTTTTTTTTCTCTGAAATGGAATACTTTGATTTTCTTGCCTCTTTGTATTTTTTTTCTTTCAGTAAAAGGCTTGAAATCAAAATGACTCAAGCATTAGTTTTGTAAAGAGTATTAAGGTCTTGACTGGTATTTTAAGGTTTTCTGTAGGATTAATTTTCTTAGATGTATAAACAGAATTTTCAAGAAATTATTATTGTTTATTAGTATTATTAGAATAATTTTGGTAATAAGAGACCTTTGAGACCAAAAAAAAAAAGACAAAGTGAACTTATCCAAATGGAGGAGTTAATAAAAATTAAATAGTACTAACAGGAGGAATCAGAAACAGTGGAGTGAGGCAGACACCTTCTTCCACTGAAGCCAAAATGAAGAAGTCGCTTGGATTCTTCTACCCCTTTTGTAATCCAGCATCATTTCAGAGGGTGTCTGTTCACTTGCTCTCTTCATTTTCTCTCTTTCCAGTCATACTCTAAAAACACATCCTATTTTTCTAACCCTCACTTTATTCTTCAGTATCAAGCTCTGCTGACCTCTTAGAAATAATTACAATTCCCTCACAGGATAATATAATGAATTTTACATTTGTCTTTCCCATCTCCCATTTTCTGTTTTGGCTTTAAAATACCAGTCAGATTTAATCCTATGCCAGTTTCACTGAAGGACCATCTGCAGCCACCCCTGGTCCTGGACCAGGCCTGGTGTGCTTGTCCAGCTTTAGAATATATTAGCAGCTACAGTCAATTCTGTCTCACAAAATCAGGAATTGACTCACCAAAGCAGTGCCAAGGGGCTTTATTTTATTTTTTTTTCTTTTCAGCATATTTATTTTTTCAAATTGGTTTCCATTTACTAAAAAAAATATTGGCCCTCTACTATAGAAAATAAATGAAAGCAAAGCCTCTTGTGTCAGATCCAAATTGCTTATCTACTGTTCCAATAACAATAGCTGGGATCACATCAGGGAAATCTAATCCATCATCTGTGGAATCTATCCTAAAATGTAAAAAAAATCATCTGTTGCTGCTCGGTTTAAATACCAAAACCTAAACTTGCAAAGTTTTGTTATACAGGAGAAATGTGTTGAAGAAATTTATCTATAAAACTGAGGAAATAGCTCCAAAAAAGTCATCTACTAAATGGATTTGATCTTTGGAGGGGAAGCCTAATGTCTTCAGAATTCCCCTAGATCTACTCCTCACAACAGACTGTGAGGTTTGAGATGTGTAGTATTAAATTGTTTAGGAACAAGAGGAACACCTGCAGTGTGGATCACCCCTGCAGTGACAGGACAAGGGACAATGGTTTGAAACTGGAAGAGGGGAGATTTAGACTGGAAATACAAAGGAAATTCTTCCCCCTGAGGGTGGTGAGAGCCTGGCACAGGCTGCCCAGGGAAGCTGTGGATGCTCCATCCCTGGATGTGTTCAGATCCAGGTTGGATGAGGCCTTGAGCACCCTGCTCTAGTGGGAGGTGTCCCTGCCATGGCAGGGGGTTGGAACTGGATGAGCTTTGAGGTCCCTTCCAACCCAAACCATTCTATTATTTCTAGTATAATGTGATTCTGCAATGCTACCAACAGATACCTGAGATTACTTGAAATGTATTTAAATTTCCAGTGAGGTTTGTGAGCCAATAAATATCACCTGCATGGACTAAACTGGGATTTTCCTTTTTTTTTCTTCTATATTTTTCTATTTCTCTCATCACAGTCCAGAGAGTAGCACTTGGGAATCTCTCCCTTGCAACATTTCAATTCACCTTTTACTGGACTTCACAAAGGAAATGCAGAACGTGCTTGAAAATAAATTAACACAATTAAGATGATGGGAAAGAAGCAAGGGACTGAGGTAAGATTTACCTCCTTACAGGTTACCAGTTAGTTTTAAACCACGGAGAGACTTCTGATTATAGGTCAGCTTTCAAAAATGGTGTTGAAAATTTGTGACAAGTAAAAGGAAGAACTACAAAGGAGCATTTGACCAATTGTATCAGCAATTGGAATTTTAATCCATGAAGTCTCTTAAACCTGCACCCTACAAAACCCATACGTGTCCAGTGTGAACAGTTCAGCATTACACAAATCCATAGGGTTAGGAGTAAACTGGTTGGATGTGAATACATAAGTGTGGTATTATTTCTGTTAGATGAGTTCCACTCCAGTGTGTAATCCTAATAATTGGTTTAAATTCAGAATTCTCAGTCTCCAAATTACTGGATTTATTAAAAGATACTGTTTGCCACAAACAATTCTCCTGGATAACTGCTGGTGGAGCATCTGAGGTGAAACTATCATGGAAAATGTGGCTGGGAATTTGTGAGACTAGAAAACACCTGCAGATGATGCCGTGTTCTTTCAGAAGCACTAAAGCTTCTTACATTTCCCACTGATTTCTCTTTAAATAACAGGAAGAAGCTTGAAGATGTCAAACACCTTTATATCTTTGATGGATTTTTTTTAAATAACAGAAAAAAGGTCACAGATATATTTTCATGTTATTTTTAGCTGTTCTTTTACCTCATCGAAATACATATATCATCACTTAAATGCAATTAAGACTGTTAAACAAGCCATAAAACATCTTCTCCTTTTATTGTGTTGCTGTTGGAGACGTGATCACACCAATAGCACTCAGACTGTATTTACTAGAAGAAAATATTATCAGACACTATTATTGATGTGACTTAATAGCAGGGAAAAGACATTACAACTGCTGGATCAGGCTTCTTGTGAGCATAATCATTTCCTTATACCTAAAATAACTCTTTTTTTCTCCTTCTCCTTCTTCTTCAAAGCCTTATAGTTTGAAAAACAGCTGATGGAGCTCATTGATCCATCCAGGCTGCTGTTGCTATCTGTGCATAGCATCCAGCTTCTTAATATTCACTGAACCCTGGGTAAAACTCCTGTTTAACTGCTCCAGGATGTTTAACTTCATGACTGAAATCTTAGAGTGATCTCCTATCAGACAGGAAGGAAAAGGGGCATATTCACACTACTTACACATTTGAATTGCACGTGTGCTCTTTCCATAGGTGATGGTATTTTACAGTGCCACAAGACTTGATGGACTTGATGAGGGACCATACAGATTTTGCAGCAAAGTATGAAAGAAATACAATAAATAAGATGTACAGAGGATTGCATTTCATTTCATTTTAATAAATGCTTCTGCATTACTTCCTTTTTATGCCTATTGGGTTGGAGCATCTTTAGTACAACTGCTATTCTGTGAAGGTGGTGAGAGCCTGGCACAGGTTGCCCAGGGAGGTGGTGGAGGCCCCATCCCTGGGGACATCCAAGGTCAGGCTGGATGGGGCTCTGAGCACCCTGCTTTAGGTGACCTAGAACCCTTCTATGGTTCTGTGGTTCTGTGAGTCTATGATGCTATGATTCTATTGGATTCTGTGCTTCTACCAACACCTGCACTGAAGATCTCCACAGCTGCTCAGGTGAATGTCTCTCTCCATAAAAAGCAAGATCTCTGTCTTCTCAAAATCGTTTGCTTTTTTCAATAAGAAAAAAAAAATCCAATTTATTTCTAAAGTAGAAGTTCTTTAAATGCTTTATTATTACATCCGTGTTAATTTACTTGTATAATTTGTAACACTTTTATTATAGTTAACACACAGGTAGACAGTCTGGTCACATACAAATGGTTTCCCTCAGAAATTAAGTATAATAATGTCAGGGGGTAGCAAAGCCTAAGAGAATAGCTACAGGAAGCACAGTTAATTGTTAGAGAGATGGACTTTTTTCCCAACTTTTATCCCCACTTGCTGTGTGACCATAGGCAAGGCACCGTGCCTCAGTTTATTCAAATGTAAAATGGTTATAATTAATATTCAGCATAATTAATGATGAAGTGCCTTGAGAACATGTGATGAAACAAGCTCTAGAAGAGCATTTTCTCTTCAGCCTCTTTAAAACTGTATCCCCTTGCCACATCTTTTCAAAAAGTCTACAACTCCTTTACTAGAGCTAAATGACTAATTCAGATGAATAATTTATCTGAAGAATTTTGCTTTGTTTTCTCTTTGCAAATTGTTCTCAAATAGACTGCAAAATTCTTAGGCTTATTAGTTATTGCCAAATTATGCACAAACCTCTTCAGTGGTTAATTCTGTGGCTGAAGATCACTGAATTTCTTTCCTGAACTTGTTGGGAAATTGCTGTTTGCACTGAGCTGGTAGTTCTTTCCTCCTTTATTGAAAAGCATATGTAATTAATCAGCCTGCTTATGTGTAATGCTATTTTATAAATAAATACATATATATGAAAAATGCCTGATTCATGGGTTTTAAAGGTCAGAGAGGACCAGGAGACCACCTACTCAGAACATCTGTAGAGTCAGTTTCCCCTGAGCTGAGCCTAATAATTTGTGCTTGACTCAAAGTGGCAGACTCCTTTTAAGAGGATCTGCAAAAGATTATTGAGAAAGGGAAGCATATTTTCAATAGACTTAAATTCACTATATGGGGATTGATTCTTTCTTCTCCTTCCACTGCGAATCAAAGGCAGCTAGACACTATTGGATGAACTTACATCTACCATTCATTTGTCACTGGATGGCTTCGAGAGGCAGGGGACGGTGCGCGGTTATTGGTAGGGTCTTCAAATACTTCACTACCTTTCGTGTTAGAAATGTTTCTTACTCATAATATGAATTTGTCAGGCTTTGATTTCCCATTATCAGGTCCTGTTAATAACTTCCTACACCAGTACTCCCTGTGCAAGTACTTACACATCGCCATCGAGTTACCTCTTGACCTTTCCCATCAGCTGAACAGATGGAGTTCCTTGAGTTGTTTACTGTAAGCCTGTTTTTAAGCTCTCAAATAATAATTTCTTCTGAACATTGTCTTGGATTTGTTAACATGCTTTAATATTCTACTGCGAGTCTCAGCAGTGCCATTTATAGAGCTAAAGTTCATGACATATTGATTAAGAACATCCATTTCCTGCTCAGAGATCAGGAGGAGTATCGTGACTGTTGCCAGGCGAATGATGAATCATAGATATTGAAAAAAAAAAGTTTCAGCAACACACACAGGACACACACACAAATTCCTTTTTTGTCCGTGTAAATTTTTCATTCGAATGAAATAACATTTCTTATTTAGTTTATATTGATGTCTACTTGATCTATTTAAAATTGTTTGGTTAAAATTGTTTTGGTTTTAAGTATGAAAGAGAAAAAAAATACGTATTTGTAAAATGAACAAGGACAATGGCTAATTTTATGTCTTTGAGTGAAATGCAGGACACAATTGTTGATCTGTGTCAGCTTCCACTTTTCAGTGATGCCAAAAGTGATCTAAATAAATCTTCCACGACTTACTCCTTCAGCTGCATGCTGTTGTGAAAATGCAACGTGCGGGGAGACATTTCTCCCAACTAAGGTTCAGAATGAAAACCAAATTTTCAGAAACAATTTATCTTTGCCTACAGGAAAGCAAGCAAGAAATAAGGTGCCCCACATCAAACCGACCCAAAGTTCATCTTAAAATCAGAGAACAGAATCCAAAGTATTCATCATGAAATATATTAATCAGAAATACATTATTTATAGTGTATATTATATATTGTTAATTGCATATTATGTATTAGATATCATATGAGTATATATTTTTCTATGCTCTCTGATATCTTTTCTATTAGAAATGATTTCTATTATGTTATATTATAATAATATATTCATTATATACACATCAGAAAAACATCTTAGAGCAAAGCCCTGCTCTGCAGCCGCCGATACTCGATGGATGTACTGGATTCAGGAGAGCTTGGCCCAGGCTCTGAGCACAGGAGTTTCTTGGCACCACGCAGCAGGTTATATGAATGGACATTTTCCTTCACTTTGCACCTTCACCATCTGTTCTGCCCTCTAATTATGAATGCAAAATGAATATAATTAAATGTTGGCATCACACAGAAATGAGCTAGAAGTTATTTCCATGCATATGCATGTTCTTTATTAAATGCAACAAGCATCTGTTTTGTTTTCTTATGTTTTCAGACATGGATAGAGGGAAATTACCTCTTCCTGACAGAAAGGATATTTTTTATTAGTAAATTGGAATGAAATGCAAGAGGTAACACTTCACAACAGTTCAGGTAGAATTAACCACTTTTGAGCAGGCAGCAAGATTCGTGTCACTTCCCCCTTGCAAGCCAAGCTACTGATCAGCAGGTGCTGGCCCAAGCCATCGCCTCCCTTCCGTAAGGGTGTAGAACACTGGAGTCCCTGGAGAGGCCCCAGAGAAACTGAGGCATCCCTGACTGGGATCTGAAGCATGCAGCTTGCCAAGAGCTACCCGAGCTACTCAGTAAGACAGCTACAGAGAGAAATTTCTTTAAAAATAAGCTGCTCTCTGACAGTTAATTTCTGCAATCCAGGCTTCCCTTTGAATTCACGGGCACGGAAAATTTCCAGCAGTATTGTGCTGAAACTGTTCCTTCATCACATATTTCCCAGCAAGCATTTACTGGATCAGAGACTAGATGTGAAGCATCCCAGTTCCCAGGCTGTGCTTTACCACAGAGATAAAAATCTCACTTCTCTACTTCTCTGTCCACCTTCTATGCCACCTGGATGAAAGCTGCTTGATATAAGAAGAGAATCCACAAGAGTGGATCCACTAGAGCATCTTGGGAGGCTCATGCTTCCTGCAGCGCTCAGCACTTCATGTTGGCAATGCCCAGTGACCCTGGACTGGTGTGAAAAACACAGGAAAAGAAGCTGCTGTTTATGTCCTGCTGGGACTCTAACTTAGAATCATAGAAACATAGACTCATAGAATGCCTCAGGTTGGAAATACCCTCCAAAAGTCACCTGCAGTGAGCAGGGACATCCTCAGCTAGAGCAGGGTGCTCAGAGCCCCATCCAGCCTGACCTTGAATGTCCCCAGGGATGGGGCCTCCACCACCTCCCTGGGCAGCCTGTGCCAGGGTCTCACCACCCTCAGAGGGAAGAATTTCCTTCTTATTTCCAACATAAGTCTCCTCTCTCCCGGTTTCAAACCATCGCCCCTCATTCCATCACCACAAGCCCTTGTAACCAGCCCCTCCCCAGCTTTCATGTAGCACCTTCAGACACTGGAAGGCCACTGTAAGGTCTCCCTGGAGCCTTCTCCAGGCTGAGTAGACCAAAATCTTTCAGCCTGTCCTCACAGCAGAGGTGCTCCAGACCTCTGAGCATTTCTGTGCCCTCCTCTGGCCCTGCTCCATCAGGTCCCTGTCCCTCCTGTGCTGGGACATCCAGAGCTGGACACAGCACTGCAGCTGAGGTCTCACCAGAGCAGAGGGGCAGAATCACCTCCCTAGATCTTCTGGCCACACTTCTTTTGATGCAGCCCTGGATGCTTTTGGCCTTCTATGCTGTGAATGCACATAACAGTAAGTTAAAAAAGATCATCTGTGTGAAACTCTGTCTTTTTTGAGCCGGGGGGTGCACTCTGTTGCAGTTTTGATTTGGTTTAGTCTTCATTTCACTGTTCTTCCACATGCAGCAGCAACATTTTGCTGTTGGCTGAACTGAATGACTTCTTAGTAAGCATGGGAATGGGATACACAGTGTTGTAGGTGAGGTGATGCATCCAGTGTGTAAACTGCCACAGCAAATACAGGCTGAGTCTTGTGTTGTCAGCAGGCTCCCACTAGCTCTCCTCCTCTGAGGATGGTAACAAGCAGATCAGCCCTGTCAAGCCTTCCTCAGTTTGGGGCTCATCCAAAACCAGGTCACCAGGCACTCTCGGTTGGATTTTTCTTTGCCTTGAACTTCAGCTCTAAAAATTGGGTGTGTGTCATTTGGGCTCCCTCTAGAGCCAGCTGAGAAAGACAGATGCTCCACCACATCATTTCTTCCCTCACAAGATACCTGTCCAAGGCAAATAAGGACTCACCCAACAAGCAGAGAGCTGATCTTGGTGATGAGCTCAGTCTCGATGCCTAAAATTAGGGGTTTTCTAGTGAAAACTGATGAATGTTTCAGGTTAATTTTCAGCTAGAATACAACTCAGGATCTGCAGCTATTGGTGCACTTGGTGCTAAATCAAGCCAGGCTAGATCTTCTCGTGAATTTCCTGCTGCTCTAAAATCAGTGGGCACTGCATAAACCAGTGCCCACGGGCAATGGAGCAGGATTGCTCTCTTCCTTGACCACCTGCTGACAGTGATTATTGTACCACTGCAACCCTCTGGCAGGGGGATCAACTTTGTTAATATAAACACTGCATTTAAGGATTCCATTAAAAAAACCCAAACAAACCCTAGATCAAGGTTGAATATTTGACTCTAAATGAAAGTTCTAGCAATGGATGGGTAGAAATTGCTCATGTGTCCCAGAGAAGTTTTTTTAGAGGAAATTTCCACATCTGCTGACCAGAGCCTATGGAAGCCCTACGGAAAGGCTAAGCAGTATTGACTTCAGAAATTCATATGGCTGGTGTGCATCTCACAAAAGGAGAGAGGGAACGTAATAGAGTTATGAAATATGTTCTTAGAAGGAGGTGTGAGGTGCAAGATTCATATCCAAGACACTCCACACCCTAATGATGTTCAGCATCACAGTCACCATTTCAGACACTCCAGAAATGTTTCAGTATATGCCTTTTGGTTTCCTTACTTAAACATCCAGGTTGTCTTGGGGAGGGTAACACCAGCTTGGTCCCATACCTCACACAGCGTGATGAGGAAAGAGTTTGTTTTTTCTAGAGTCCTGTTGAAGTGTTAATTTAAAGAAGTAATAATGTAAATCTTATTTCAAACTTTCTCTCCCCCGTGGCAGAGTTCTATATTAAGACATTTGGGTAATTAAGCAATGTTACTGTAGCTCAGCAGGCATTATTTTCCTTTGGTAAATGGATACCATAGTAAAATTCAATGAGAAAGGGGAAAAAAAAACAAAAAACAAAAAACCAACAACCAAAATAAAACCAAAAGCCACCACCAAAAAAAAAATATATATGGCAAAAATGAACAGACCTAAATAAGCCTCAAATATGAAAGGAAAATGTAAACCAGACGGGAATGATGGAGACACGTTTTCATATCTTTCTCTTCTTTTAAGAGTGGTTTAAAAGTTTCCCTTGGCTGCATTGGCTTTCTGCCCCTGAGTAACACGAGGCAACGGATTTGCTCAGCGCAGCAGCTGGGAATGGTTCCTTGCCTGCCCACTGCCAGCCAGCGACACCGGGGCTGGATTGGGTCTCCAGCAAAGTTCAGCATTGCCTTCTGTGGGCGCTGGAGCAGGTGCTGGAGGCTGAGCTCCCCTGAAGGCGACAGCAAAGCCTTTGGTGAGGCCAAGTTCTCCTTGGGCCCTAAAGACAAACCTGGCAAATCCACTGCCAGTCTTCTGGGGGAAGCCCCGATTAGTTGTGGATGCTCCATCCCTGGAAGTGTTTAAGCCCAGGCTGGATGAGGCTCTGAGCACCCTGCTCTAGTGGGAGGTGTCCCTGCCATGGCAGGGGGGTGGAACTGGATGCTCTTGAAGGTCCCTTCCAACTCAAGCCATTCAATGGAAGACAAGAGAAGGCCTCCTGTGGGATCGATGCTATCATACGTGTCTCTGACTGCTTCTAAGTTGAGAAATAAGTAACTGTGGGGCTGTCTGTAACAGTGCTGGACACTTCATCCCTCTTGCACCCTCTAACAGAGAGGAATTTTCGTCTCCCGTTCTGCTCCTCCTAATTAAGCCGTAGCGGCCATCGTGACTCTAGGGTTCTTTCTTCAAGTCATTGTTTCTCGGTATGGTTTTACTGACACATGAAAAAAGCTCAGGGGCAGGAGTCGCATGGTGTTTTCTACTGAAGTTTCAGCTTTAAAGCCAGGACTCAGCCTGCTTCACTCTACTGCTGACAATTTAGCAAATGGTCCATGTTATGCCTCTTTGATCTTGTGAAAGTTTTCAAAAATTTATCCTTGAAGAAAGCTACAGGCCCAACAGATCCCCCAGTTCATTAGCAATCCTTTAGCAGTTTCCCAACAATTAGAGCTGTCAGGCAGCCCAACTCCGTTTGGAGCCCGCGCATTCAAAATCCCTGACTAATGACTTGGTAAAAAGACTTGACAGTGTGTTGCAATTTGTTATAATTGAATCTAAGCTGCATCAGCTGTTTGAGGGGCTGAAATGTTTTCAAACATTACATTGATTTAAATTAATGCCATAAAAATATTCAGAAATCGTGTCTGTCAGATTCAGTGCTAATAATCATGTTCTCTTCAGATACGAAGAAGACATTTCATCACCATTTGAAAGCATTGTCAAGCAGACGGCTTAAATTCCCCCTCCTCCTCCCCCCCCTGAAGTGAAAAATAAGTTGATAATCATTATATTCATGAGAGGAAAGTGCTTGGTAACTGGAATGGGACAGGGTAGGAGGGAGAGGCCTCCTGAACTATGAGACCCTGGGGAAGTAAAATTTGAAAAGCCCATTACAAATAATAATTTTCACTGGCTATCCTTCAATATAAAACTTCCAAAAAATTAAAACCAATTCTGCAGCAACTTGGAGAAAGTTCAAAAAGAAGAATCAGCTTTTCTAACTCACTCTCTCTGCCTTTAATTTAACTGCGGGCACATAAACTGAGCAGAGGGACATTTGGCAAGCAGACTTCCAGCGCGAGCTCTCTGGTTAAAACTTGCGTCTGCTCTCGGAATGCCTTTCACTTAAAGAGAGGTGGGATGACAGGAGGTATCAGGGCAGCTTCACTTTCCAAGTAAATGGTTTGCTCTGGTTTCTTAATCCTCTGTTAGCACTGGGAAGCCTTCCATTTAAATGGAGAGGGCTTCAGGCTGTAAGCACTGAGCCTGGTTTTTCCTACTTTGAATGCTCTAGAGTCCGAAAATGGAATTTAGGCTCCTTCTTCCATTTGTATGGGGGCTATTTAAAAGCCACTCCAGACAGACTTTGGGACTTTGCCTCTCCTGAAAATCAAGTTTGGATCCAATGGTTTTTCTCTCTCTTGAGGTGCACCTTGAGCAGACAAAATGATGAGTTAAGATGGAATCTGTACAGATATTTCAGTATCATAAAGGTTACTGAGGGAACAGGCTTCTCTCTAAAATACCTGTGCAGTTTGGGCTGAGCTGGGACACCAGGCTCTCGCTGTCACCACTTTAATAGACAAGAAAGCTACTGACACTCCTCTGTGCTGAAAGTCATGGCATTCTCCCGACCAAAGGGGGATGTTTTCCATGTCCATACTCAGCTCCCAGCTGGTCAATGGATAGAACTGACGGGAGCAGTTCATCTCTTCAGGAGCTTGATGAAGTCTCAGCACTTGCAGCACTGGGGCTTGAGCTGTAGAAAGCTGAAATCATCTCAGTTCCTAATCAGGAACTGGAAGTTCTTAGAAAACTGTCTGATTACAAAACCAGGCAAGAACAGAAGCAAACAGACCCCTCTGAAACTCTTCACATTGATAAACTCCCAAACACTCCCTTCTTCTTTTCCAAGCTCACATCTGTTTTCCTACCCGTTGTAATATGAATAAACTTTAATATTAGCAACTACTTTTTTTTTCTTCCTCTATATTTGATGTTAATATTGTGGACTGAATTTTTAATAGATTGCAAGGAAGGTCTCAGAAGAGTCTTTTGTACCAATGCAAAGATCCTCTGATACAAGTGTATAACCATGCCTGTGTCCCTTCAGAGGTAACGCACCATAATTTTAGTTCCTGCAAAGTTTAGACCTCTCTTAGCCAGATGGTGTGTGGGGGACTAACAACTTATTACATGTTCTTCTAGCTTTGCTGATTTCACTAATGAGTGTGGCTCACAAAACTCTTCGTATTAAAAAAAACCCAACCTTCTATGCAATGTCTGATTATTAAAGCATGTCAACAGTCAGCTTCGAGTTCTTACACTTCAGCATTCCCAGGTTTTACAAAGATGTGTGTTCCAGGGATCATGGTTATCATTAAATAAATCACAGAAGAATATGCCACTAACACACTCTGTATTCATTTCACATATCCATTTTCTTTAAGTATTATGGGCCTGATTCTAATAGGCAGGTGTAATTGCAGGAATGCTGATGTATGGTCCTTATTGAGCACTTAGATTTATTCCAATAACTTGATCTATTGAAGCTAGTCCTGTAGGCTCCCTCTGTAGCCCCAGGAACGTGAGAAGCACCTCCAGACAGTGATTTGCTTCACTACCTATCCTAGACAACCATCTCCAGATGCTGCTCCTATCTCAGGCATGTTGTTCATTCAGATGCCTTGCAAGGTCAGAGAACACTCCATATTTTTGGATGATGATACAGAGAAAATTCCATGGAAAAAATCCTTTTTTTTTTTTTTTTTGCCTTAAAATAACCATCTATACATTTATACTATAAGCTTGTCAGGAGTTGCCATCTGATTCCACCAACATTTCATGACATTATCTTCATTTTCATAGTTATCTTCAGTTCGTATGAATCCACAATACTGAGAAGACAGACAGAACACTTGGATAAAAAGAAAATGAGCTTCTGAGAAGTGAGGACTTACAGAAGACTCTTCAACATCTCCGTTAGCATTGCAGTTATCATCTCATTCTGGTATACTTTGAGAGCCTAACAGCATCAAGTCAGAGGGAACAGCTTGATACTCATCTGCTTACCAGTAAAGGGTTGAATTTAGGTGTGACAATGTGAACTGGTGGCCTGATACTATTTGATAAACATACAAAAGGTGGGATTTCTTCTCTTAAGTTAGTTATGCCTCACCTACTGAGGTCACCCAGAGCAGGTCGCACAGGATCCCATTGTCCAGGGGGGTTGGAAAGTCTCCAGAGCAGGAGACTCCACCACCTCTCTGGGCAGCCTCTGCCAGGCTTTGTCATCCTCACACCAAAGAAGTTCCTCCTCCTGTTTAGATGGAATTTCCTATGTTCCAGTTTGTACCTGTTACTTCTTGTCCTCCCACTGGCAGCACTGGAAAGAGCCTGGTCCCCTCCTCCTGACGCCCACCCTTGAAGTCTTGATCAGCATTGATCAGATCCCCTCAGGCTTCTCTTCTCCAGGCTAAAAAGACCCAACCCCCTCAGCCTTTCCTTGGAAGACAGATGCTGGACCTTCCTGTTCCTTGTTTTGCTTTGTTCAGTGAGGAGCTTGTCTGCTAAAAAACATAAAGAGCTTTCCTTTTTCTTCCACAGCAAATACAAACACGTAAACTAAAGTAAAAGACGGTTTAGAGAGGTGGGAGAGAGGCAATGTTAATTATCCAAAGGTGTGATATCTACAGAAAGAGCCAAGTCACAAAAGGGTTATCCACGTAACTTAAATAGCCAAGTTAAACAAGACACAATTGGGGTTAATTCAGCTTTCCAGGCTTTCATAAACTCATACTTGGGAGGTCGAAGGGGGGAAGTCAATTAGCCCCAATTGTGTCTTGTTTAACTTGGCTGGGTGAATCACTAACCCTTTTGTAAGTTGGCTCTCTCTGCAGCTATCACACCTTTTCTAAGACCAAAGTTTTCTAGCTTGTTTTTTTTATTGATGTCAAATATTTTTGATCAGATATCACAGCTTCTTGGAGGTGGTGGTTTGATAGCAACATAATTTAATAACGAGAATGCATTTGCCTATTTCCGTGCTTGGAGAAAACAAATAAGCACGGATAGAGCTTTGAATGAAAGCACAGGCTTTATATTCATAGATTCCTGAAACAAAGCCAAGTGCTTAATCCACGGGGCTGCATGGAGCAGTCAGGGAAAACTGGGATGCCCATGCGTTAAATGAGGCACCAAAAGAAGCATCAGCATTCCCATGAATGCAACAAAAACAACTCAGGCAAAATCCTAATTAAGTATGTAAAAGAAGCCACTTCCCTGGGAGCAGATGTTCTGCTGCTCTGAGGACTCTTGGTGGAGGCTCTGCCTGAAGGTTGGTAGTGCCAGTCGGTAGATCCAACCTTTTATTCATCAAACTGCTGAATCCAGTCTTAGCAATTGTTTCCACAAGTATCAATAACATGCTTCTGATGACCAGGAGCTGAGCTATGGCCTTGGCAGAGAAGATGCAGACTAAGAGTTGAGAAAGAAACTTTTATCACAACATCATCAAGCAACGATCCTTTCCTTTGAACAGGGATGGAAGCGTGGCAGAGACATCCAGAGAGTATGTCTGCAACGGGACCCTGCCAACACACACCCTGTGTGCCACTGCTGTCAAACCCTTGGGGTTTAGACCTCCTTTGTTGACATCCTTAGCAGCTTCATTTGTCTTTTGGGGTTTATTTCTGTCGTTACTGAGCATATCTACTCCAGGGATTGCCACTGCAATGATGTTCATCCAGCATCTACCTACACATGAAGATTTGCAGTTCCCTGTAGGTGTCATGTGTGTGCAAGCTACCAACATCACTCCAGCAGAGTGTTTGTGTCCCAGGAGGGTGCTGCAAATATGTCAGTGTTGAAACCAGTGAACAAACAGCACCTGAATGATGAACAGCAGTGTAGGGTCTGGATCCTGAGTGAGTGTTGAGTAGTTTGATTAGATGATAAATAGTCTGATATCTCACAGAGTCAGAGAACCATAGAATGTCCCGGGTTCAAAGGGACCTCCAAAGGTCACCCAGTCCAACCCCCCTGCACTGAGCAGGGACATCCTCAGCTAGAGCAGGGTGCTCAGAGCCCCATCCAGCCTGACCTTGGATGTCTCCAGGGATGGGGCAGTGTCTCACCACCCTCAGAGTAAAGAACTTCTTCCTCGTGTCCAGTCTAAATCAGCCTGGAAATGACTGAAAGATTGGCATGGTTCACTCTCCGCTGCTGTGCAGAAGCACTGTGAATATTAATTATCTTTAATCAGAAAGGTTTTAGGCAATTTAAAGAGATTAGATACAGACTGATCTACTGGCTGGAATTAATGACTAAGGTGAATACACTTCTGTTTCTGGATAGTATGGATAACTCATCCCAGGGATGTTTGGAGACTACCCAGTCCAACCACCCACCGAGTATCTGCTCTGACTGATGCTTAGTGATATGATGGATCTGTCTGATGGAAACAACTAGTCAAATAATTAAAAGTATAAAGAAGATAGATAAATCCAGAAGGTTTTTTCCTTCTGATCACATGTTTGAAAACTGTTGCTGGCAGAGGCACTTGTTAGTTGTGTGCACAGTTACACACAGGCTTGTGATCCATGTGAGCTCTTGGACTCTCAGCTGGAGGGGTTCCATATCCTCACTTTCAAACTCACTTCTCATGTTTGTGTGGTTGCACAGTAACATCTTTCATAGAATCATCAAGGTTGGAACAGACCTTCGAGATCATTGAGCCCAACCCTTAACCCAGCTCTACCAAGGCCACCACTGAGCCGTATCCCCAAGCACCACATCTAGACAGCTTTTAAACCCCTGCAGGGATGGTGACTCCACCACCTCCCTGGGCAGCCTGTTCCAATGCCTGACAACCCTTTAAGCAAAAAAAATTTCCAGGTGTCCTGTTTAAACCTCCCCTGGTGCAGCTTGAGGGCATTGCCTCTTGTTCTGTCACTGGGTACTGGTGAGAAGAGACCAGCACCTAGCTCTCTACAATGTCCTTTGAGGACATTACATTCATTCCAATAATACTGAATATAATCTGGATATTTCATATCATATTTTGCCTTTCTGGGTTGTTTTTTGTTCTTGTAGTGTGAGGCAGAAGGGACCAAGGTAAAGAAAAATCCTCTGCTTAGATATCATAGGACAAAGCAGCTGTTCCAGGACATGCTCATTTAAAGTGTCAAGCAATTTTTCCTTAACATTGCCCTGTTGTGATATTTGACCAGGCTCTTTGTGGGTGTTTGCCATCACCCATTCTTATTATTTCAGTAGATTCCATCCCTTCTTTGATCTGGTTCAGTATTTTCTGCTGATCCGGAGGCCGGTAGCATAAGATCACTGGTGTATTTGTACAACTTAGTGAGACTCAGGGTGCTTACACCTAGTGCCAGAATGGCATTTGATCTTCTCGCTCCCACCCTCCGCAAAGAGCCGCAGAAGAGCCGGAGAGGCTTTTCCTCCTTATTGCACTCCAGAGGATTTCTGCCTGCCAATAAGAACAAAGAACAAAGGTGACTGCGAGTTCACGTGCCTACCGTGGCTGCAGTTCTGACTAGGGAGTGAGAGCCAAAAGACTGAGCTACTTTAAAGTCCCTTTCTTTCAGTGCAGCAAAAGTAGATGTAGATGAGGATGTAGAACATCACGAGGCTTTCAACAACCTGCTCTAGTAGGAGGTGTCCCTGCCATGGCAGAGGGGTGGGAACAAGATGATCTTTCCAACCCAATCCAATCCATGATTCTGTGACTCTCTGGGCATTTCCCTGACCAAACATGATGTGGTTTTCCTTTGGATCATCATAGTTTCATATCAGATGAACTGAGGTATACAGTGGTCAGCAGTGTGTGGTGTTTGTCATGACAAGAAAAAAGGAAGGGAGGAATCAAGATAAACTAATGCAATAGTTCAACCAAAACTATTTTTTTCCCACTGATCACTAAAATACTGAGTCGATGCTTATGCTGAAAAAGAATAAACTCATCCCTTGTTCTCACAGAATAATTAAGGTGACAGAAATTGCTCTGAAAAGATAATATTCTCTATTTGTCTGCCAAATTTATTTCACAAAATCGTGTTCCATCATGAGAAACATAAAATTCAGGACAAAGGCAATTATTTGTCAGTTTGACAAAGGGCCTACAGGAAAGCTGGAGAGAGACCTTTTGATAAGGGCATGTGGTGATAGGACAAGGGACAATGGCTTTAAACTAGAGCAGGGTAGGTTTAGATTGGACATGAGGAAGAAGTTCTTCACTCTGAGGGTGGTGAGAGCCTGGCACAGGTTGCTCAGAGAAGTTGTGGACACCTCATCCCTGGAAGTGTTTAAGCCCAGGCTGGATGAGGCTTTGAGCACCCTGCTCTAGTGGGAGGTGTTCCACTAGACCCAGAACAGGCTGCCCAGAGAGGTGGTGGAGTCTCCTGCTCTGGAGACTTTCCAACCCCCCTGGCTCTGTTGCTGTGTGGGCTGCCCTGGGTGCCCCTGCTCTGGCAGGGGGGTTGGACTCCAGGAGCTCCAGAGCTCCCTTCCTGCCCCCACCATTCTGTGATTCTATGACTACATAAACTGGGGGAGCTGCCTGGGGGCAGGAGCAATGGTGGCTTGAGAATGGGCTGGGCATTGAGTTCTAGGTTGTCAGCAATTCCATTCTGCATCACTCACTTTATGTGTTTTTTTATTAGAATTATTAATTATTATTATTTCTTCTCTCCTTCTGTTGTCCTATTAACCTATCCTTATCTCAACCCATTAATTTTTACCTTTTTCTTGCAACTCTTCTCCCCTGGGAGGGCGAAGGACCAACCAAGTGG
>VWZY01008050.1:54322-69833 GCA_013399075.1 Chloroceryle aenea
CCAGAGGCCATGGGCTGAAGCTGCCCCAGGGCAGGTTGAGGTTGGAGCTGAGGAACAATTTGTGTGCTGAGAGAGTGGGGAGGCCTTGGCACAGGCTGCCCAGGGAGGGGGGAGTCACCAGCCCTGCAGGGTTCCAGACACCTGCAGCTGTGGCCCTGCAGGACATGGTTTGGTGGCCATGGCAATGTTGGGTTGATGGTTGGATTTGATGATCTTTTCCAACCTTAATGATTCTGTGTTTCTACGATTCTTATGAGGATAGGAGCTGCTTCTGTGTAGCATTGCTTGAGTTTTTCTTCAGCAACAGGGCTTCACAGTAACCTTCACAGAGCCTAACAACAGACTCAGGTGCTGATGTGCAAATGTCCATAAGTATTAAGTTCCCAGCACAGTCCCTGACAAGGTTCTGCCCTATTCCAGAAAGCCATTTCCTGGGTTAGCCATGGGGAATGCTTAGGGACAGAGGGGAATAGTGTGTGCTGGGAGCCAACAGACTGTATCGACAAGATGACCCTGCTCTGGAGGAAGATGAATTCAGAGAATCATGGAATGGCTTGAGTTGGAAGGGACCTTCAAGATCACCCAGTTCCAACCCCCCTGCCATGGCAGGGACACCTCCCACTAGAGCAGGTTGTTCAAGGCCCCATCCAGCCTGGGCTTAAACACTTCCAGGGGTGAGGTGTACACAACTTCTCCGGGCGACCTGTGCCAGGCTTTCACCATCCTCAGAGTGAAGAACTTCTTCCTAATGTCCAATCTAAATCTCCCCTGCTCTAGTTTCAAACCATTACCCTCATCCTATCACCTCATGATCTTGTAGCCAGCCCCTCCCCATCTTTCTCATAGCCCCCCTCAGGAAGTGGAAGGCTGCTGTAAGGTCTTCAGCCTTCTCCAGGCAGAACAGACCAACTCCCTCAGCTTATTCTCATAGGAGAGGTGNACTCTAAGATTCCCCCAGATCAGAGGGACTTTCTGATAGGAATTTA
Organism: Chloroceryle aenea; assembly: GCA_013399075.1. Classification (NCBI taxonomy): domain Eukaryota; kingdom Metazoa; phylum Chordata; class Aves; order Coraciiformes; family Cerylidae; genus Chloroceryle; species Chloroceryle aenea. Next base: position 55,309 of record VWZY01008050.1, read on the forward strand.
CCTGCGTAGCTGGATTACTTTTTTGAGAGGCATCCCCAGACTTCTGCATAAATCTTCTGTGTCATCTTCTCAGCAGGCTACAGAAATACCAATCATCCAAGTAGAAGAGCCAACATTTCCTCCACTCTAGTATTTCTGTTTGTGACCTCACAGAAAGAGAAACAGGTTCCTTTGTATCAAAACTAGAGTTAATTCATGATGCCTCGACAAAGGATTTGCTGTAATTGTTCTTGGGCCTCCTCCTCACTCGAGTGCAACTGGGATTTGTCGGGGTGGTGATTGCTCCTGCAGTAGGCTTAAATATTTCCAGGAATTGTGTCTTTTTCCCCCCAACAACTTCAATCTGTCATGCTCTGCCCTTGCTCTCTACGGCTGTGCCGTGATTACAGATGTCTCAAGACAGCAGATTTGCATTCCAGTGCGCTCAGCCGGTGCTGAATGATGCTTGGCTATGGAGTGTCCCCTCCTCTCAGCCAAGCTGTGCCATTCAAAAGGCACAGCTGTTCTGTAGAAGGGGGGAAAAAAACCTCTCTCTGCTGGATGTTCAGGCATTCATCAAAAAATATCAGCCAGTGAAATGTAATAATCAGATGTTATAGGTACACCTCAGAACGGGCATCTCCTCTTCCATCAGCGCTGCTCTCTCTTCGTGGCAGCATGAAGAATGGACAAGTCTTTTTGATATATGAAGTCTTAATCTTTTATTCAGAAAGTATATCCTGGTCAGTGTTTAAAAGTGATAGGCTACAAAATGAAGAATCTTACTGTTCAAATTGCCGCCTTCCAGGCACAATGAGCCTGTTAATCTCCCTGCGTGGTCACTCGATGGCAGCTCTCAGAAGGGCATCTCTTCTTAGCACAGTAATGGCATCCAAGCTGAAACTCTTACAGGGGGATTTTCTCCCCCTGTTTTTGATTCCCTTTCATATCAAAGGAATATTCTGGAAGGGGATGTTTTCTAAGGCCCTTGTTTATCCACTTTCTAGGCCACCCTTTACATTTGTCTTACAGCTTCCTAATTGACTTTGGACATCTTCATTGAGCTAGAAAAACTAGTCAGGGATTTTCTTCTGTCTAGTCAAGCTAAAAACGAAAATAAACTCATAGACATCACTGATTACACTGTTCCAGGACCAAATACCCAGAATGCAGACTCTTCTGCAATTAGTGACCTGTAAACCATCATTTCTTTTTTAGCTTACCAGGTATTTCATTATGGCAATGTGCCCAGCTAACCTTCCTAACAGAACCACTCAAGACAAAGCTTCTCCTTACACTTGAGGACTACTAAGCCCCAAAAGAGCATATATTGTGTGTGAGTGGAAGTGTGGTGGCATATAGAGATGTCCTGGGGTGCTTTACAGTGGGAGAGAAAGGCCAAGCAGCTGATTTTTTAATAGTCATACAAAAATTTTGACCTATTTCTTCCAAGTGTTATCAACTGCTCCAAGAGGTCATTCTAGAAAGTGCAAAACTTCCTCAGTTATACCCTCATCAGACAGACAAGCATCCTTCAGACAGAGCTACTCTTTTCCAGAAGTCAAAGGCCTCCAGTACTGACCTGTCAATCTCACCATCTGAATTGAGATTGCATTTCATAACCTGCTCTGGAAAGGTGCTTTCTGAGCTTTGCTGGGCTGCTTGTCCTCTTGACCTGTAAAGGGGGTGGATTTGCAGCAACAGCAACAGAAGGTTAAAGCCTACCAGCATAAGCACAAGATGCCCAGAGCATCACTGTCGTGTTGCTGAAGAAATTGTTTGGAGAAGTGGTGGAGGTGGCTCAGTCTATGTTCCTGTACCCACCTGTGGTGACAGAAACTATATTCAATAGTTCTGGGCTAGTGTAGGGAACAGAAGCAAAGTTTTTTCACTGATGGATAGATTTCACTTCACTTGGTGTTAGCTTAATAGAAATAAATCAATAAATATAACAGCATCACGTAGTATCTCTCTGGAAAATGACTGACACCATCCGAGAGCAAATACTGATGGTAAATTCCCCAGCTAGGTGGAATGAATTGCCTGCTGGAAATGCTTCTCTATTTCTGCCACACGTAGGGAAGAAGCTGAGATCTCCGTTTTCACTCTAGATGTTTAACTTTCAAATGGATAAGATCAACATTTTTATCAAGTCAATTCCATTTAAATTGCAACCTTTTCAGCAGGTAAGATTTCCCCTTACATTTCTCTGGCAGTATGTGCATGTACCTCGGGAGGAAGCGTGTTCTAGCTGTTGTATTTTCATTATGCATTGCCTTGTGACATACTTTGTGGATTGTAGTTATCTTCTGCCTCATTTAACCAGGGGAAGCTAATACAATAGTGGAGATGTGGGTAAGCAGAACTATACATTGTTGATGACTTCCACATGAAAGTGTTTGCATTTCCAGACACACACACACACAAAAAGATTGTTTCCTTCACGTTCAGGTAGCTTTCATCTACTGGATGTTGTGAAAACATTCTGCGTGCTTTACCATCACCTTTCACTGGAACCTTTGTGGCTGCACGTGAATTATTTAAGCCAAGTGTCAGCAGCTTTTGGAGAGGATGTTGTGCAGTTGCAGGTATGTTCCTGGAAAGAGCATTGTTCAGTTACAAAGTTAGGATGGTCATATACTACTGAAAAAAAGAAAACAAGCTGCCTCATCATATTTGTTGTGTGAACAATTAATAAGTAATATCTAACAGATATGTTCAGTATCAAAGCTGTTCCCCAGAGAATGCAGAATGAAAACACCCCAGACTCCAGAGCATCCTGGGGTCAGTTATATCACAAGGAGCAGCTGCTCACAAACTCATGAAATCCACTTGTAAAATGAATTATTCTGTATCTACCCCATCTTCCTCTCACACCTAGCACCTCCCCATCATACCAGGTGCTTTATTGCAGGTCCTAATACCAAAAAAAATGAAGTTCAGCAACGTTAGTCTGGTAAAGACGACCCTACTTGTGCCGAGCACATCGTTTGCTTGAAGCCAAGAATCACAGAGCAACAGACAAAGACAAGTGATGATAGTAATAACAACATGCAGCTTTAATTAGCCTGCAGCCAAAGCTTGAAATCAGTCTTTGAGGCATAAGTCAAACAAACACTTTATCCAGTTTCCAGCTTGCCTCTGAGCCAAGTGATCGTCCAGAGCTGGAAACCAGCAGCCTCCTCATTCCCTTCCCTCTCTTTCCTTCCTTTTAGAGACCCTCAGTTTTTAAACTTTCTGAGAAGTGCATCCAACAACAACCTAAAATTCTAATCCCCAGTATTTTCCCCCTGTAAAGACATTCCCAGGAAGAAATCATTCTCCCTACACCAGCGGTGCACATAAACACATGGGAATAACCCCAGCACCAGGACAGGGTGGGGGGACCTGCTGGAGAGCAGCCCCGTGGGGAAGGACCTGGGGGTGCTGGGGGACAACAAGTTCTCCGTGGGACAGCAATGGGCTCTTGTGGCCAGGAAGGCCAGTGACATCCTGAGCCATGGTCCCTCTCTCAGCACACAGGGAGTCACACAAGGCAGGTGTCTGTATCTGAGTGAGTCACCTTAAGAGTCCCTTCAGAGCTGATGGAGGGAAGCTGATACTTCTAGAGCATCATTCCTTTCCTTATAAATAAATGTATAAAATAGATTAAATGAGTCACACCTTAAAAATTCTCATTTCCTCCCCTGAATATGAAGGAGAACTGCAATAACTCACTCATATACAGAAATGTAAAGCAAGGTGGAATAAATTGTAGCCTTAATATATTTGCCCCCATCTGCGACATGAGCAATGGCACAGACACAATGAGTGAATATTTCTGAGTCTTTATTCATTAATATTTATAAAGTACTTTAAGATCTTGGGATCAAAGCAGTAAAAGGAGGCAATCAGCCATACATGGCCAATACACTCAAGTGTCAAAGTCCTGTTTTGATAGAGCACTGTATGTCTGGGTAAAACAGTCCTTAAAAAAGCTTATGAATTAATTGAGAGGATGGTAGGGCCATGGAGGCTCCGTGTTCCTGTTCTAGCACATGAGAGGAGCTCAGAGAGCTTCCAGCGTGGCATCTTGCTGCTCTTCACCTTCTCCTAATATCAGAAACTGAGCAGCCTACCAAGGGTGACCATAGTGTGGCCCCTTCCATCTTCATGCCCATCTGTCCTGCTCCGAGTGGGAGCAGCACTCAGTGTGGGCAGCGCTCCCCTCCCCAGCTCAGCTCTGCCCACCCCCTGCCCTGGCTGCAGGAGGGTCCTGCTCAGCTCGCTGCAGCTCCTCAGGGCCAGGAGGACTCTGCCCCCTCTGCCTTCCAACCCCCCCGGCTCTTCCCAAAGCCAGCCCCAGAATCCAGCTCCTGCACACAGCTCCCAGCTGCTGCTGGGCCCAGCCTGGGACTCTCCCACCCCCTGTCCCACAGCCCCGTGGGGATGGAATTGCCCCCGGGGGGTCGGGTTCCAGGCTGGGCTTGGGGAGAGCTGTAGAGATTCATTCTTCTTCTTGCCCTCCCCAGCCCGGCTGTCCCAGTTCCTTCTCTGCTGGCTGAGTCTCTCTCCCTCCTTCCCTCTCTCTGCCCCTCTGGGGCGGGAGGGGGGGAACAGAGAGCAGCTCTCCCAGGTCTAAGGGGCTGCCATCCTCACCCTGAACCAGGACACCACCATCCCACTGCAAATCCCGGGCACTGCTGCTGTAGCATCAACCAGCTGAGGAGTCAGCAAAGGCTGGCTCCTCAGACCCAGCTGAGGCTGCCCGATGATAACTCTGAACGCGAACACTTCCTCAAAAACCCAGCCAATTTACAACCACCAATCCCACAAACTGCCCCCCAAAGGTCCTTTATCAGTCAGACATTTACCAGCATTCTTTTTTTAGTCACTGAATTCTCTCGGAGAGCTGAAGGGGGTTGATGTTCCCAGATTTCCCCTCTCTGGATTTGGGAGGGCTCCCATCACCACCTAACGACCACGCAAAATGCTGTTTGCTCATCTTCCTGAAAGAACTGCACACTTGGCACACGGGTTCTTCTGATCATGCTGCTGGAGAGGTAAAAGGGCTCTAAAAACCCACACATCCAGCCAACATACACAAGTGGGGGTTTTTTTAGGTTCGTTTCTTTTTTAATCTGAGCTGGTTTTACACACACACACATTTCCTAGCACATTTTGTATAATTTAAGTTATTTTTGTGTTATCTGCTCTTTCTGGCGTTCCCATGGATTCGTTAGGATGAATAATTTCTGTCAATAATGAACACAGGAACCCAGTACATGAATACTTGACGAGATGAATATATGCATAGGTTAGGGATATCAATTTGTGGTGAGTGCATGAAACAAACGCACAAGAAACTGACTTTACCAGCACGAAACAGATAAAATAGATGGCATAGAAATGTAATTATATTACTTTCAGGCAAATAAGGTGGTGTAGGTAGGAAGATGATGGGGATGTGGATTCTGTAATGAACATGGGGGCAGTGGAGAGGCCCTTTGACAAAGACAATGCATCATCTCATGTCTTTTAAAAGGCCACAGTCATACAAAAGGCCAATAAGCAAGCACTGTTAATAGGTGGAAAAATTCATATATTCTGTGAGTTAAGAAGCTAGAAGGGGGGTAAAAAGGATTGCTTGTGTGGGGAAAGAAAGGTGGCAAGAAGTATGTGGAATTACCAAGGACCTGTGGGACCGGGTGGGATTTGCATTATCGCCTTCGGTGAATTTTGGATCTGCCCCTAACAGATTAACTGACCTGCAGCATCAGTGGTACCAACTGTTGGCATTTCTGATCACAGGAGGAACAGCTATTTTAAAATGTGCTATTCTGAAAGTTCCTAAACCTTTGAAATTCCCTTTTTAATGACTTGGCCATAATTAATTTTTTAAAAGGGATCTCAGAATGATGTTTTAGGATGCTCAGCCCATTGTGATGCAAGGTAGTAACACCATATGATAAAGCTCACTGTGCTGCAGCATCTCCAGAGATGGTCTCTAGAGGTATATATGGTGAGGACCTCGTCTTCCAGTGATTAGTTTTATTGTCTCCTCTCTTTTAGTGCTAGAAAGCATCTCAAGTTCCCAACAGAGCAATGTACAGCTCCTTATCTGCTCCAACACAGACCTTTCACCCACCAGTGTTTTACTCACCAGGTCAGGCTCACCTCCAAGCCTACTTTTCACTTGGATTTCTTCTTTGGTACCCGTTCAGCCTCACACATCTCTCAGGGTTTCCTCCAGAGTTCAGTAGCAAATGCCTAGTAAGGATGAAAGGTAAATAATGTTCACCCCTTCTGTGATTTCACCCCTCATTTTCCCCCAAGTGCTCCCTGTTCCCTGCAGTCCTGGATGCCAAAACACAGACCAGCCAAGATCTAATTTTGAGCTTCCTCCAGGGCTCATCGTCAACAATCCCATTCCTCTCCCAGAGACTCTCCTGGCCTTTTCTCCTCACCTTGCTCTTTGTTTCTCCTCATATCAAAAGCCATTCACTGGTCCCCAGTGAGGGAGGGACGTGACCTTCACTGCGCATGTGATATCCCACAGGGTTGTCTGCAATGGGTCTGTGGCCTCCTGTGAACCCTTTTGTCACCAGACAGGCTACAGCCCGTGACATGCAGCATAAAAATGGATGCTCTGAGTAGTCAAGAGTTAAAATTTACCTTGGCTGTTTCAATAAAATGCAATTTAATACGGCACGGAACACATTTCATATCTAATGTTGACATTGAAGGATCTTGTATTGCTTTTTTACCAATAGAAATGACAGTGATTCATCAGCTTTTATTCCATTTTATATTGCTCTGGTGCTCTATCAGCCAGAGAAATGCTCTAATTTTTGGCAAAGTTTACCCACTGAGTTCTTTTCCTTCCTGCCTTTCACATAAAAAATATTTCTTTGCAGAAGGCACTCACATTTTTGTTATACTCCTGGTCTTCCCGCCTTACATCTTCCCTCTCCCCCTGGAATCCACAGCTCAGTATTTCCTAGAACTTCTTTTTCAAGAGGAACATATATAGACAGATGAATTCTTGCCAGATTTCGTGACAATTTTTCATGTCTTTGCATCCTCCCTTTTATTTTTACTTCCAGCATGGATTCCTGACTCTGTGCACTGTGCACTCCGGATTGCCCCGGACTCCGAGGACTTTCTGAGATCAAACAGCATCAATATTAATTACTGATAGAGCTTCCCTTTTAAAATAAACTTGGGTTTAGAATACTGAGACAGCACTTTAGCAATCAATGCTCTGAATTCACTTTCACACATGATCTATGCGCTTTAAACACGAGATCAGGAGGTGCTTAGATTCAAGTTCTGTGTTGGAAGAGGTTCAGCATCAGCAGCTGAACTGGTTTGAGGTTTGGGCTGAAATTAAACGTAGTGTGAATCTTACAGAGGGGAGTCTTAGTGGCTTCTTCATGGTGCACTCAGCTAGAATATCAGAAAAGGTCTCAAACAGAGCATGGCCAGCAGGTTGAGGTTCTCCTCCCACTCTGTTCTGTCCTCCTGAGGCCACATCTGGAGTGTGGTGTCCAGTTCTGGGCTCCCCAGTTCAAGAGAGACAGGGAAATGCTGGAGAGAGTCCAGGGGAGGGCAACAAAGGTGACTGGGGGACTGGAACATCTCTGTGATGAGGAGAGAACTGGGACTATTTAGCCTGAAGAACAGAAGATGGGAGGAGACCTCATCAATGTCTACAAATATCTAAAGGTTGGGTGCAAGGAGGACGGGAGCTGACTCTTGTCAGTGGTGCCCAGTGACAGGACAAGGTGCAGTGGGCACAAACTGGACCCCAGGAGGTTCCATCTCAATATGAGGGAAAACTTCTTTGGTGTGAGGGTGCCAGAGCCTGGCAGAGGTTGCCCAGAGAGCTGGTGGAGTCTCCTGCTCTGGAGACTTTCAAGCTGAAAATGAATTTTCTCTGCTCCATGACTCTCCTAGTCAAGATGTAAACCCACTTTCAAAGCAGCACACAATTTCCTGAACAGACTTTACTCTGGAACAAAACAAAACAAAACAAAACAGAAAAATAGTGTGGAAATATAGAAAGCAAAAAGGGCAAAGTACAATGAAACTCCAAGACAGAAAAGGTGTCACGAGAGGAGCCAAAGCAAGCAGTTTAAAGGTGGAGTGAATGGACTGAGGCTAAAAAACACTGAAGGATTACACTGGAAAACAGCATGTGTGTGAGAATCTCAGAAAGACACTCCATGTGAGACCCAAAAAGAAACTGAAATAAATCTAGTCTCCTTTTTTATGTCTGAGACATCACAGAAGAAGTCGTCAGCTTAGTGTGGATTCTTTATGTTTTGCCAAAGCTTTGGCTGGAAATGACTCTGCTGCCATAAAATCTGTTTATGACAGCCTTAAAATAAGCCTAGCACTCTCCAAGTGGTGTCTGTTCTGCCCCAGATAAAGGCAGCAGGGAGACCTGAAGCTCACCTTCAGCTGGGGTGGAGAAAAGACCTTCCCAAGAGCACAGGGACAGTCTCACCACCCTACCACCCCAGGATCATGGGCTGGTGGTCCCAAGGGGGCATGGGGTTGGAAGCCAACCTCCAGACCTGCCTGGGAAAATGTGAAATGGATGCTCTGACAACGCCTGAGCTCTATGGGTGGTGGTGCCACGGGAGCAGTGGCAGCCGTGGGACGCTGTGGCTGCTGCTGCTCCGTGGTGTCTGCAGCCGGTGGTGCGGGTAGCACGTGAGCGTTCGGTGGGCTTTGCACAAACCCTTTTTTCCCTTCGGTGTCCGTGTGTTTTATGGGCTCGAAAGTTAAGGAGGAAATAGAAATGCTTGTAGGGGGAAGTGCTTTTCATACATCATGGTAATTTTTTACTTGTGACTTTTGTGTTAACATAATTTGTAGCCCTTTCATGTTCTCCTTTCATTCTCTCTCCCCTGATTTTCGCTGTGCAAACACTGAGATTTCCTGATAGCAGGAGACTTTAAACAGCCCACAAAGATCGACTGCTTTCATGCTTCCAAATTTTCCCAGGCAGTTAAGCTCCAGAGACTGGTGCAAGAGCATAGATCAAGTAACTTATTGACACAGACGCAGGCGAACGCTGGGGAAGGGAGGACATGAGCCAGCTGCCCTGACATGAAAGGGCAACACGACTGCACCACGGGGCCATCACCCCGTTTGAACTCTGTGACGGTGCTCTCTGAGACCAGCGTGGGCAAGTCAGGTCCTCTGTGCCAAACAGCTCTGCTGCCTCACATTCCTAAACCAGCCGAGGAATAGAAACCCAGAAACGCCAGACAAGCCTCTTTCAGAAGCAGTCACTTGGTTCTGAGGGGCAAAACTGCTACCCCTAAGAGCCAGGTCTCCAGTGTCTGTGCTCCTTGACCCGTCTCTAACAGGGTGTATAGATGCTGCTGTACATATCAGGGTGAGGAGATGCTGCTCTGCTCTGAGAAAGCAAATGGTCCTGTGGAGTGGCAGGGAGAAAGCCAAGGAAGGCAGAGAATAGCAAGGGAGGGGGGCAAGTCTGCAGCTGCCTCTCGCAAGGAGGGGAGGAGAAGAAACTGGCAACCTATAGTGGTTCTCACACTTCATCTGAGGTGCAAACCCAGAGGTCTGAGCTGCCCTGGCCTGGCAGGTCTCTGTGTTGCCTCTGACTGCAGTACCTAGAAGTGAAGTGGATCACAAAAGGAATAACGTTAGATGTGGTTGAGGAGAAAATGGAAGAAAGCTGAGCAAATAATCAGCGTCCAGCAAATGCCAGTGAAGGGATGAGGGCTGGAACAGCAGCTAACGAGGAATAGCTATAAAAATAGCAGGGAAAAGCTCTGCTTTCTACACAGAGGCAGCTCTGAAGTTGCAAAATTCCATCACAAGCTGACCTCAAATCCAAAAGCCTGAGCTCACCCTCCAGGTATTTTGGCCACTAAGCCTATTTCTGCCAGGGTAATGTTTTTGTTTGTTTGCTTCCCTTCCAACACCACCACTTTTCTGTTGATTGACAGAAGAAATCAAAGCAGTTTCCAGCTAGAAGGTGGGTGTATTGACAGTGGAATTCCTTGCTGGCACGAGCTGGTTCTGTAGCAGGGATAGTTAGGTGTAACCATCTGTTTTCAGCAAGCTCAGCACAAGAGGGATTTGAGGCAAGGTACAGAGAGGCAGACAGACAGCAAGATTCCGTGGTGTGTTCTGGAACTGCACATTTTCCCCTCCTCAACCCTGATACTCTACAAGAACGTGGGAGAGGAGATGCCCAAGAGAACAGAACTGATGGTGCATCTGGTCTGGCCTTCTGCCTGCAGAAGCTGCAGTCAGGTATTGACAATCCTAGAATAATTAAGGCTGGAAAAGACCTCNCTGTGTTGATGAAGAGGGATGATCCATGAACCTCTGACATTCATGTGTACGGTTTTTCCTTTTCCAAGTGTTCCTGAAGGGCCACAGCTGCAGGTNTTAGACCTAAGGAAGAATTAGAGGATAATCAATACTGGAAGTGATGAAGGAAGATGAAGTTTTGAGCCAAGTCACTCTCTCCTGAAGGAATCTGGAAAACCTATTCTCCTCTCCTCTGTCACCTCCAGCTCCTGCCTGGCAAAAAGAAAAGGCAATTGCCACTGCTTGTGTCCCAGCAGAGGTGGGGGCTGAGCAAGTTTATTTCCCATTCACTGGCAGAGACAAAAGGTTCTGGGTGGGGGGGTGGGTGGATGGATGGGGGTTAGACAAACACACCCACAAGAGTGAGACCTCCTAGCCAGTATGAACAGCAAACCAAGGTTCACCCACAGATCTGTGTTGATGAAGAGGGATGATCCATGAACCTCTGACATTCATGTGTACGGTTTTTNTCATTCATGTGGACGGTTTTTCCTTTTCAAAGTGTTCCTGAAGGGCCACAGCTGCAGGTGTCTGGAACCCTGCAGGGCTGGTGACTCCCCCCTCCCTGGGCAGCCTGTGCCAAGGCCTCCCCACTCTCTCAGCACACAAATTGTTCCTCAGCTCCAACCTCAACCTGCCCTGGGGCAGCTTCAGCCCATCTCCTCTCATCCTAGCCCATGAGCCTGGCCACCTCATGACAGACCATGTCCCTCGCACTGGACCCTTTCTGCAGTCGCTGGGTTAGGGATGTCAGATGGTATTTTCATGTCTAGTCCTTCCAGTATCTGTTTATAGACCTGCTGACCATCAATTTGTCTCCTCCCTTCCTCAGTCTTCTAGTAACTCTTGCCTTCACCCAAACTGTGGCTGCAGAGTAGAAGAGCTCACCCTGAGCTGGGTAAAGCAGCACTTGCTTTCAAACCCGTCTGTCTCTCGCTTCCTCAAGTTCAGGGACGGGGTCAATAACAGCTCTGCATTCAGCTTTCCCAGAACCCTTCTGATTCTGCCAGGCTTATTCTTCCTCTTCTAAACGAAGGCTCCCAAACCTTCTTAGTCTCCTTCTGGAAGTCCATGACTTCATCCCCTCGGTCCTTTTTATTCACCTCAATGACTTCATCCCCTCGGTCCTTTTTATTCTCCTCTCCTCTGTCACCTCCAGCTCCTGTAAGCCCTTCCTGAGGTGCAGACACAGCACTTGGGGCTCAGTTCTGTGAGGTATTCCTGGGGTTCCATACAGCCTGTGGCTGTTGGCCCACCCAAGACAGACCCCCAGATTCCACTGAGTGCTGCCATTCCCATGTAGTTGTGAACAAAGCCAGCACTGGTGCTCAGTGGGCAGAACTGGGGGCAGAGTCACGGGGCGGTGGCTTCTGGACCCCTCTAGAGCCCTTAGTGTCCCCTCTACACCTTGGTGTCCCCAGGATCCCACTCCTCCCCTTGCCTGCTCCCTGCTCTGGGTGTCTTCAGGGAACTCCTCCTCATACTCTTCACTTTCAGCCTTCCTCTTTTTATTTTCTTTGACTCCTGACGTGCCGTGTGTCTGCCTTCCCTCTGCTCCTTTTTTGGGCCAGATCCCATTTCTTTTAAAGCATAACCTTCTGGTTAAGGCTTGAAGGGATTTTCTGACCTGCTTTGTTTTCTTTTGGAATTGTGACACGCTTCTCACCTGACTCTAGCACTCTGTTTTTCAACAGCCTGCAGGCTGCTCCTAGGCTCCTTTCAGTTTGGACAGCTGCTTTTGTGAGCTTCTCTGCTTGTTTATTTGTTCATTTCTGACCACTTATCTCATTACTGCACAGGTCTTTTGCTCGAGTTTCAGTGGCACAGTCATCAGTGCCGAGGCTCTCACTGGAGTGGGTCCTGTGCTCACTCCAGATTATATCCAAATTAGTCTCTTTTCATGTGGTGTTGGACAGGAGATGTTCCTAAAAGCAGCTGTCTGTTGTCTCCAGAAACGTCTCTCCTGGCTCATTTTTTAGCACTGGTGTGTAAGAAAAAAGACTTGGAATTTTTATTGTCTTGCTTAACACTGATCAGAGAAGTCAAATGGCTTTGTAGTTGGTCTGGTTTGCCTTCATTCTTCAGTGCAGTTGTGATTTGCTTAATTCTGAGCTTGGTGACAGCCTGGCACAGGCTGCCCAGGGAAGCTGTGGATGCTCCATCCCTGGATGTGTTCAGATCCAGGCTGGATGGGGCTCTGAGCACCCTGCTCTAGTGGGAGGTGTCCCTGCCATGGCAGGGGGCTTGGAACTGGATGATCCTGAAGGTCCCTTCCAACCCAAACCATTCTAAGATTCAATTAATTTATGATTCTACAATTCTGTGATTCTATGATTTAAAAATTCTATTATTTTTTTCCCCTCTTGACCTTTTCAGAGAAGCATTGGACATTTGTCACATCCAGCTTGTTTGTTGAAGTATTCCAGGTGCTCTTCCATTCCTCTGGGGTTTTATCTCCTGTTTCTGGATCAGGGGAGGTCACAGACAAGTGTTCGTGTTCAGTAACATCTTGTGGAGTCTGCTCCCTTTGTGCCCCAGGTACTGTGTGGCCACCAGAAGTTCTCTGAGTCTCGGACAGTTGAATCTCCAGCTCCACCACCTGCTCCTTCCTCACCCCTCTGCCACAGGAGCAGGGGCAGTGGATGAAGACACTGTGACATCAGGGGAAGGATCTCACCTACGGAACCAGGTCCCTCCCCTGGGATGCAGTCCCAGCAAACTCCCACTAGATGGTTGAACTCGATGATCTTAAAGGTCTTGTCCAGCTTTAATGATTCAGTGATTCCAAGATAATTCCAGTGACTTCAGGAATCATTTAAAAGAAAAATAAATAAATAGATAAATAAATAATTAGGAAGAAATAAAAAGCAGCAGCTCATTGAAGAGCAGACTGAGTTTCTCTGTGTTTTTTATTACTTATTTTTCTTGAAGTTACCAGAAGCACAGAAAAAAAAATAATTTATTAACAATTTGGAGTGTTTGAGCTTTTTGTTGACTTTTCTGACTATTTCTATCTGCAAAATCTAGGCAGAAGGTGCAGGTTTCACATCACTCCTCACATAAACAGTTCACTAAAATCGATTTCATTTCCGAGTCGCGTGCCATGAGCCCCTTATCTGAGAGACCCTGATGTCCCTCTACCCTTCCGTTCTCCTTCGCACCATCCCGCCTGTTCCCAGCCTTTTAGATCTAGCCCCCAATGCAGTAATTGTTGAAAGCAGATAAGGGCATGCCAGAACTTTTTTAACCATCACTTAGCAGAACTCTGTGTCTGAGGGGTGTGCTTGTTCTCGGTGACCACATGATGAGTGAGAAATTAAAAGATGAGGTTTTCCAAGCAGCATTAACTACAATTCCTGCTAATCCACATCTCCTTGCCAGATGCATTGTCTGGGGCTGTTTCAACGATGAGCCTGTAACAGAAAAAGCGTACTCTGCATGGAAGAAAAATTCCACAGTTTTATAGAAAAAAATAAAATAAAATAAAATAAAATCAACACTGTAAACATTAGGAAATGACAAATACTCTTAGGACATATTTATGTATCCAAAACAATATCAATTATTAAAGCAAAAAGGGGGGGGGGTAAAGAAAGAAAAACAAAATTTAACTAGAAATAATACCGAGTGTTTAATAGATTTGTTTAAGAGTCATAAACAAATAACCCATGAATACTTAAAACCAGCTCGTGTTGCAGGAAGCAGACACCCAGAAGATTTTATTAAAGATTCAAACATTTATGAAGCGTGCTCTGGAGGTTAGAGCAGAGCCCTGGCAGTCAAGAGAGAGACTCCTGGTTCCTCTGCTCTCCTGCAGGGCTTCCCTGAAGTCAGGGAACCTCCGCCTGCGTTTGTTCTGCGGCGGGGATGGTTTGGTGCTGGTGGGAGCTTTGTGTCTGAGCTTTCCTGAGGAGCAGGTACCGGGCTCGGGCTGAGGAGAGGTTGGCTACCAGCGCTGCTGCAGGCATCTGTAAGATGATGAAAGTTTCCATCACTGTGGTGGTTTGGTGCTGGTTGGATGCCAGGTGTCCACCCAGCCGCTCCATCGCTGCCCCCCGCACACACCCCCCTTAACTTGACCCGGGAGAAGAAAATCAGGTGAAACTCGTGGGCTAAGACAAAGGCAGTTTAATGAAAAGCAAAGCAAGGCTGCGTGCAGAAGCAAGAGAACACAAAGATTTATTGTCTCCTGCCCAGCAGCAGGAGCT